>JAHBCN010013649.1:0-24071 GCA_019359885.1 Listronotus oregonensis
AACGTCAATTAAACATTGATTTTTTTTTAAAAAAATGACCAAAAAACCCCAAAAAAACAAGTAAAAAAAATTTAAATTTTTTATATTATGTTTCTTTTTTGTAGCATTATTATAGAACTTTAGCGTTTTTAAACATTTTTTTTTGATAAATAAGATGGGCAAAAACACTCGTAGAAAACATATTTTACCTAACTCTGATGGAAAGTGTCTTTTTCGCCTTTGACGGCTTGCGGAAAGTATCATGGTTTGTCCTTGGTCTTTAATTGGTTCTTGCCCTTTTCATAACCTAGTAAAGAACCGGTCAACAACGTTTATATCACTAGTGTTAGTGGTTAATTTGGCAGTTCTGTTTGTCTCCACATAACGTCTTTAAACACGTCCGACAAACTGAGAGACAAAGATGAACCATAGCCCACCTAAAAACCTAGGTAAATACGGGTCATAAACAGCTGTTTTAATGACATCACAAAAAGTTTAGATATGGTGTCAAGCATAGAAAACCAATAATGACCAAACTTGACTTCTTGTGAGCGGTCCTTTGCCAAAAATATTAATCAAAACTTTCAAATTTTTTCCCCCTAATCTCTGAAGATGGAGTTGTTCCGCGTTAAGGAAAATCCAACTATTTGCCAAACAATTGCTGCCAATTCTCGCTTGATCCTCCTATTAATTTTTCTCCCAACATTGCCCCGTTCTTATAAAATGTCCGATATTATTTTTTTAAAATCAAACAGATCAAGCGTATTTTTTTTTCCTTAAACTAAATATTCGTCTGGCTGGATGGCATACCAGCAATCGTTTTAAAAAAGTGCTCCCGACTTGCACCTTTGTCCCCTTTTCGAATCTCTTGACACGGGCATTTTCCCTGAGAGTTGGAAAGCTGCCGTGTGCTATATGTCCCCAAAAAGATGCAAAGCTCTCCCTTCCAATTATAACCCATAACTCTTTTTTGTTGTTTGCAAAGTAATGGAAAAATTCATTTATTTTAAATCTTAAAGTATATGGAAAAACACAAGTCTTAAATCCGTTCTGTCCAGAAGATTCACAGTTGTTTTCCTTTTTCCCCAAAAACCTTTGAGTTTCTTGGGGAATCCCAGATCGTTGCTTTGACATATCAAGTCTTTCTCAGGTCTGGCATGATGGGCTTCTTAACAAACTTTCTTCTTACGGTCTTCTACCTAAGCTTTGCTCTTGGCTCTCCAGTTTCCTTTCCAATCGATGTATATCCATTCCTGTAGATGGTCATTCTTCCAGCTTCTACCAAATTAATGCTGGGGTGCCCCAAGGCTCAGTGCTGATACCCACTCTGATTCTTCTACACATTAATGATCTTCTCTCTTTCACAATCAATCTCATTTATAGCTTTGCTGACGATAGTACCCTACACTCTAGTATTGAATTTCTTAAGCCACGATGTAATTTTGATTTAGGAAAAAAGCGCAGGTCAATGCAGATATATCTTTTACACGACTTTAAACTTATCTTGGATTGGAGCGCCAAAAATCTTGTTCAGTTTATTGCCTCAAAAACACAGTCATGTTCGCTGTCGCGATAGAAGTCTGCCAATGCTCATCAGTTACATATAAGCGGCCGAGTTCTGCAGAACAAAGAGTCGTTTAATCTGGGCGGCGATACTTTTGAGAATAACCTCAACTGGTACAAACACATTACATCCGTAGCCTCGGCAGTTTTAAAAAAGCTTGAATGCCTCTTTCGAGCCAAAAAGTATTTCTTTTCTTTCAATATAAAGACTCTGTATGTATCTCAAATCAGACCATCTTTAGAAAATTGTTCTCATATCTGGGGAATGGCCTCCGTCTTATTAATGATCCCACGCTCACAGAAAGGCTTTCTCTTCCTGCCCACCGTCGAGCTGTAGGGGATTTATCGCTCTTCTATAGGTATTTTCACGACTTCTGCGAGGAGTTGGCCAGTATAATTCCTTCTCTGGCAGCTCCCAGCAGAGCAACACGTAGGTCAACTTTTATGCATCTTTTAACAGTTCAGTTAGAGAGGTCCCGAACTTCCCGCTTTTTTCGTTCTCCTCTCACACTCACACTTAAGACACCCACGGTACGTTAGTATTTAGGCATCAGCCTTCGTGGATTGTCCCAAGATAAAAAAGTGTTAGTAGTTAATTTGGTAGTTCTGCTTGTCTCCACATAATGTATTTAAACAAGTCCGACAAACTGAGAGACAAAGACGCAGTAACAGTTTTAATGACATCACAAAGGATTTAGATATGCCGTCACGCATAGAAAACTAATAAATGACCAAATTTTCCTTTTGTGAGCGGTAAGTACCATTTTGGATGAGTATTTACGGTAGACTAAATTTAATCAACTTATAATTAGATATTAACAACGAACTTAAGGACTAGAATTTGCGCAACGTAGGCAGGGTGTTTGGCAGGGTGTTTGATATAGTGATCTGTTTGTTTTTGTTTTGGAAAAACGTAAACAAATTTCCAGATCATAAAAATTAAAATTAGAAATTATCTTGAATATGTAATAAAATTATTCAAAAATATTGGCTTTTGTGATAATATAGGCAACATCGATTTAAATTTTAAAACATTTATTGATATGGCAGTTTCAAGATCCGATTGCACCGGCAACGAGGTTGATTTGGATAGCTGCTGTACTCCTTTAGTAAAAATTATAATAAATGAGGTATTGTATTGCACTTCAATGTCATTTTATCTCTTTCTAGTAGGTCGTATTATTCAATAACATGTTTTATAAACTGACTTGATTAGCAGCAATCAGATTGAGCATCAAAGTGAATGACATATCTGTCTGTCACTTCAGATAATAAACAAAAATATTTTTTGTAGCTTTAAAAATATTTTTTGGGTGCAATGCCACAAACATTAATAAAGTTTTTATTTCCAAAGTGATGTTATTCCCTGTGCCTAATCCATGTTGCCGGTGCAGTGTGTTTACAAAACTATCATCCTTGCCTTTGAATATATTAATGCCAAACCAAATCTGTTTACTTTATTTCTATCAAAGAATTTGTTCGATATTAATCTTTAGACGAAAAAATGAGCTTACGCTTACAAATAGAACACAACATTTACGCTAAAATATAACACAATACCCCTATAAAAACTCACATTAAATTTGTAGCTTTTACCTATCATTACTATTACCATGTATATACCATTTTTTACAAATTTATCGGAAAGCGTTACCTTTAAATATCCTTTTAAATGTAACTAACATTTTAATCAATATTAAAGTTTCATCTAACTAATGGATTGCTCATTCAATTAACAGTAATTAAATTCCATCGAAGGCATTAAAAATGTTGCAGCCAACCTGCCGCAAAATACAACTTTAATGGACACCACTTCATTTTAATGGCTGCCACATCTGAATTTCGAACCGCTTCGCTCGCCAGTTTGTAATGCAATTTGCTGCGGGAAAAATTCACATAATGAAGCCAAAGCCGAAATATAATGAATTGTTTGTGACTAAAATGTATAGTTGGTTAACAAAAGGGGCTAAAGAAGTATGTGGAATAAGTTGATTAAAGTGTATGAAGTGGTATAGTAGCAGGTAATTGGTTTAAACTCAACCATTGTCATCTAAATTGAAAGTTTCTGTTGCCCATGTAATAATAGCTATTTTCCTAACAAGTGCGGAAAGAAAAAATCCGGCACGATAGGTGCGTAGAACCTAGTGCCGGAAATATTTTCCCAATGTTAAAAGCTATATTTTTTCTACGAGTACTTATGTGATGATGATGACACAAAATATATTTTAAATAAAATGAGTGAAAATAAAATTAAAAATGTATTAAATATAGTAATAATGGATAATATTATAAAACTAGGGCTTAACTATTTTACCATGTTATTTATACGGGTGTCCCACGACCAAACGACGCGGTCGATTTCTCAAAACTTAGCAAAGAAATTTTGAAAATTTGGCAGTTTACTAATAGATGAGCAACTCGACAAAATTTTCAAGATGGTGGCACTTCCGGTTGCCGGAAGTCGATCTACTTCCTTATTTGTAATAGAACACCTATATATTATTATATTTTTGGATTTGAAAATTCTAGATATATTTTGTGTATATATGCTCTACCTAAGTCTAACCGTTTTCGACATATCTTGAATTTTCTGTAAAATTGACATTTGCAGACCCTAAATAAGAGAAATTTTTTCCCATATGGCATACTCTATTATTAATTTGAGTTAAAATTCCATTTTGAAGTTGGTCCAATTTTGTATATTAGTGGATATTTTGAGTGTAAATTAATACAGGGTGACCAAAAATTAAGTACAAAATTAACCGTAAAAACCTAAAGTCAATTTTTCAAATGGAAACCCCTACTTTTATATTTTCATCGTATTAAGCAGTAAATAATGTAACTTTGTAAAGTGGTCTATTCCGAAAATGTATAGTTTTGAAATAATTGACAATTTAAAATTTGTATTGTAAAAGTGCTATACGGCTCTTTAATTTTGTTAATAGTGGGCCATGACGGCAGCACGCGGCGAAGAAAGACATGGCAACTAACAAAAATTAAGAGCCGTATGCACTTTTTACAATACAAATTTAAATTGTCAATTATTTCGAAAACATCATTTTCGGAATAGACCTAATACAAAGTTACCTTATTTTTAATGCGATAAAAATATAAAGTAGGGTTTCATTGAAAAAATTGACTTTGGTTTTATCAGTAGTTAATTTTAGTCACCCTGTATTAATTTACACCCAAAATATCATCAATATACAAAATTGGGCCTCTTTCACAAGGAATTCCACACAAATTAAATAATAGGAGTATGCATGCAATAGGAAAAAATTTCTCCTTATTTTGGGGTCTGCAAACGTAATTTTTGACATAAAATTCAAGATATATCGAAAACGATTAGACTTAGGTATAGCATATGATACACAAAATATATCTAAATTTTCTGGGAATCCAAAAATGCAATAATATATGGGGTGTTCCATTAAAATAAGGAAGTGCATCGATTCGGTACAACCGGAAGTGCGCCATCTTAAAAATATTTTTAGTCAAAGTTGCTCTCATCGATATTAGTAAACCAGCAAATTTTAAAAATTTTCCGTTGCTTAGTTTTTGAGAAATCGACCGCGTCGTTTCGTCGTGGGACACCCTGTATAAGTTGCGAACAGCAGATGGATAAACCAGAACTTATGGTGCCGCTGGAAGAAGTAGACACGGCGTCGGCTCGAGTAAATTTATGGTATTATTTTTCAAAACATTAATTATAAAAAATTTATTAGCAATTTTTATTTAATGTTTTATTGCTTCATCGATCTAACTAGTCGAGGCAATGAAGCACTCAACCTCTGAATTTTTGACAAATCGGAATGCGGTTTTTGCATTCGCTTCCAAAATTTGTTTGTTAAAAATGTACCTATTTTGTGACTTATACAAACCGCAAATTGCATTGCTGCAGCCAAAAATACATTCAAAAAATACATTTTTTTGAGACGCCGCGCGCGGCGCGGCGCTTGGAATATTTCATAACTTTGTTAATATGAGTCAGAACTGGGCCAAATCGGTTTTCGGGTTTCGCCGGTGACGATATGAATTAATCAAATTGACCCACAGCCGACCTGGAGCTCAGGAACGCCGATGAAGGTCATCTCCGTGGGACTCTCCCAAAATTCACGCGGAAAAGGAGAGAAACTCGACGCTTGGGGGTTTTGGGTCGCTGAATTCAAATATGGCATTGGCGAACCGAAAATCGTTATGATTGGTTTTTTGGGCGCTGAATCCGAATTTTACGGTAAAAACGACATCTTGAACATCTAGTGCACTGTAATAAGAAAAAATTTAAAAAATATGGAAAATATAAGGATAATTTTTAATCTTAAATTTTATTTGACAAATAAATAAATTTTAAAATAAAAATTTACAACTTTAAAATGACGGTAAACCAGGTGTTCAGGGGGTCGTTTTCGACGTGAAATTTGGATTAAGCGCCTCCAAAAACGCCACTAAAATGATTTTTGGGCTGTTTTTGGCGATCTTGTCAGGAAAATTCTTGGGGATGATGTCCACGTACAGGTTCCGCAGCACTAGGTGTCTGGGGGGTGTTCGCCCATGCCACATTAAAATCAGCGACCCAAAAAAACCGTGGGAGCCAAGTTTCTCTCCTTTCCCGCGTGAATTTTGGGAGAGTCCCACGGAGATGACGTTCAATTGTGTAAGGAAAACTCGGAATTATTGGCATTAGCATCCCAGTTATAAATCGTTTTCCCAGATGAAACTTTAAAAAAAATTAGCTTTCTCAAAATAATTTGAAATGTTTAGGGTGGATCCACAAGAGCGAAAACTACGGGAGCTCACGGGAGCAATAATAACAGTAGCAAACGCCTCCAGGGGCTACCGAAAAGAATATATACCTGGTTGGACTGAGGAGAGCAAAAATTATGAAAAGTTTTATGGGGATGGGAAGCGAAAATTGCGATGAACTGCTCTACAGTATAGACCGGCCAGACGCAAAATTGGATCGAGACGTTGAAAGTCTAGATTTTTTAAAAAATCAAGCAGACCCGACCTGGTCCTTACTACGAAAACCGGGCAGCAACCCACCCGACCGCAAAGGCATAGTAACCCCCCCAAATGGCGTCCCCATATCCCACCTCAGAGCGTCCCAAAACCCACACAGAATTAAAATTAAAACAAAATTGGGGGTGGGAATTTAAAGACTCAAAAACACCCGTCCCCCCGAAAAAAGGGAAAACTCAATCCCTTCAACAGCGAAGAAATCACGAATGCCCTGGATAAATGAAAAAAAGGCAAGCCCCCCGGCTTTGATGGCATTCATCCTGAATTTCTAAAGCACAGCGGTGGGTTTACCAGGCAATGGCTTGCGGGAAATTTTTTGGATATCCTCCCGACTGGGAAATTTCCCCCCTCAACTCAAGAGCAAAAGTTCCCCTTCTAAAACCAGGAAAAGCTAATGACACCCAAAATTACCGTCCAATTACTTTTAACATGATTTAAAAATTTTTGAAAAACTGCTATATAATAGGTTTGTGCCCAGTATCTCAACATATACCTGTGGAACAAGCTGGATTCCCCCCGGACCGCAGCCCACGAAAGTACTCGCACGGCCAACTACGGGGAAACGGGCCCAAAAACAATTAAAAACAGGGCTTTCCATAGACTTTCACCATACAACTGTAGGCGACAAGGAGTAATATATAAAATAATGCAAGTTATCCATCAAAAAATTAGATATTAAATGCCATGCTATCCAACAGAATGCTTTTAAGTCATCAAGGGCGAAAAGACCAGTACCCAAATGAAATTGAACAATGGTCTTCCACAAGGATCGGTGCTGCCCCTGCTTTTCCAGTCTCTACATAGCAGATATGCCCAAAACTACATCAAAAAAGTTTGGATACGCTGATGACCACGCCCACCTACTGGCTGCCCGCACTAAGCCACATAGCCCCTCCATCCATCCGTCGAGAACATGCTCTTGTTAGAGAGTATAGAATAATTACCGCTGATCCCGTTCTCCGCTGCCACGTTGGAATTGCCGATGGAGATATAAATAGGCTTCGCTCAAGAAAACCCCCCCTAAAAACTGTAAAAATGCTTGTCGAAAGAAACTTTAACATTACTGAAACTGGAAAGAGGACGGGGAAAAAATAATGCAGCACCTGCCAAGCGGTGCATGCCATGCGTTGCAGGCCAGAGGGTTTCGACCAACCAAGACGAGTCTGGGCAACTCTTAACAGAATAGAACGAACTGTGGCAATCTCCATTACTTTTCAGGTGGGGAAAAATACCCTCCCAAATTGGACTTGGAAAGACAAACTAGAACCCTTAGAGGAATCCCGATTAGTCCTATAGGGGAACCAGCTGATTTCTTATTTGCGACAAAAGTCAATTAAATATATTTGTAATCTCGATGTTTGTTTGTAGAATATAGTGAACCTACTTTGATTGTTTGTAATTATTTTTATCTACTTTTTGTATTTGTTATTGTATTTATGACTTGCCTGTGATGTAGCCATATGCCAAATAAATAAAAACCCCTCGGAGATAAAGTTCGTCCAAGTTCCGGTCCACCAGGTTTCATGGGGTCGTTTTTGACGTAAAATTCGGTTCAGTACCCCAAAAACCCCCTCGATTTTCGGTTCGTCTTTTCGATTGTGTGACGAAAGCCCTCGGAGATGAGGCCCCGCGTCCAGGTTCTGGTGCCCATGTGTAGGTGTTCACTGAGGCCATATTTTTCGCGGCCCAAAAACCCCCGGGCGTCAAGTTTCTCTCCTTCCCGGGTGTTTTGGAGAGTCCCACGGCGTTCATTGCCGTTCCAGGTCCTGTGGTCAATTTTAATATTATAATCGTGATCAGGGGTAAAATCCCCCGAAAACCCATTTGGGCCAGTTCCAAGATATTTTTTATCTTCAATGTCTCCATGCTAATGTTCACATTTCGCTTAAGTTTTACCATCGTTTTCAGCATGAAATATTTGGCCCATATTGTAAAAGACTTCAACTTCGGCAAAATATGCTAGATAAATCTGCTCTTTGTCCAATGTATTAACGTGCTTTTAGAAACACCAATCGTTGAAAAACGACTATTTTTGTTTATATCTAAGAGCCATTTTTTGGTATAATTTTTAAAGTAGCTAAATTAGCAGAATAGATACAAAGAAAGAACAAAACAAGAGTCAAGTAATTAATATTTATTAAACTAAAAACAAAACAGAAATTTCTAATTATTACTTATTTGAATATTAAATGTACTTACTCAATAACTGCCTATGATTACGCAATTTAGACAGAATCAAAAGAACATTTTTTTTAAATAATTATTTTTAACAGTGTCCACTGATGGCTTGCAAACCAACTTATCTTTAATAATCATTACTATTAAAAAAAAGGTTTTTGCCTTAGTTTATCAACGTTTAAAAAAAACAGCTTATTTTATTTGAAGGAAAAGTTACTTTTCATGGATTGCCCTTTTTTAAACACGAGCTCTTCATAAAAAGTATCACTTTTCCTCCATATAAAATAGAAGACTATTTTACCAGAACGCGCTTTTCCCAGTCTACTATTTAAGGTTTAAACCTAAACTGTCAGAATTTATATGGAAGATTTCAAGAATTTAATTATTTTTGAGTGATTACAAAACGATTTGTGTTTGTACTTGTATTTTTTACTTTACAAAATAGGTTAATGCGATTTGGCTCCGACAAAATTTTTGGATCGCTAGGTGCTCATGTTCGCGCAGAACAGACCACCAAAAGGGTTTTGTCATAGTTTAAAGAATATACAATATATAAGTTGAGTCACTTGCATATACAGGGTGTTTGGAAGGTCGATAGAAAGTCTTGGGGAGACCATTTAGAATCTTTTAAGCCAAACCTACCTTAGTACAAAGTCTTACGGTTTTCGACTTATTGAAGATTTTCGATTTTTAGTATGAAAATATGCGTTTTTTTCCTGTTATCACTAAAAGAACAACAGGCTATATGAAATAGTTTTTAAATACCTAAAACTGTGTTTTTTTTTATTTAAAAAACAAATAATAAATAAATGTTTTCGTTTTTTTGTGATACTGATAAGAAGGAACTTGTTTGCGTGCATTAAAAATAAATGCAAAACAATCTTGATTTATTCCTTTCCGAACAGTAACAACAATAATAATTCGTGAATGTCAGTGCAGTGAATTAGTTAGTTTGTAAAATGGCAGCTTTCACTAACGAAGAGTACGCAGATATCGTTTACATGTATGGCAGAGCAGATGGCAATGGACTACAAGCACGACGGTTGTACCAAGAGCGATTTCCTGGGAGAAGATTGCCTAATGTCACAGTGTTTTACAATACTTACCGACGTCTTCACGAGACTGGAAGTGTCAAACGTAATGAACCTGGTGTACATCCAGGTCGACATCCTCCTGAAGTCGAAGATCTAATCCTCCAAGCGTTTGCAGATGATCCCACTACAAGTACTAGGAAAGTTGCTGCTGATCTTGGTTTGTCGTTATGGAAGGTTTGGAGTACGATGCATCGTGAAGGAAAATA
Source organism: Listronotus oregonensis (assembly GCA_019359885.1). NCBI lineage: Eukaryota > Metazoa > Arthropoda > Insecta > Coleoptera > Curculionidae > Listronotus > Listronotus oregonensis. The sequence continues at coordinate 10,040 of JAHBCN010013649.1, forward strand.
TCCCTTTCATGGTATCGGCGTACAAGGACTTGAAGATGGTGATCCTATTTGGAGAAGCCAATTTTGTCGTTTTCTTTTAAATAGTGACATTGAGAATGAACAGTTTCTGGAAAGCATTCTATGGACGGACGAATCCAATTTTTCAAAGGAAGGCATTTGTAATTTTCACAATTTGCATGAATGGGCTGATAAGCACGAAAATCCACACTGGAAAAAACAGGTGTCTTTCCAGCACAAATTTTCCGTTAATGTATGGGCCGGCGTCATTGGCGAAAGATTAATCGGTCCTTATTTTTTGCCAGAAAGATTAAACGGCGACAGCTATCTAGAATTTCTGCAAAATGTTCTTCCAGAATTACTTGAAGGAGTACAATTTCCAGATGATATGCAAATTGTTTTCCAAAACGACGGATGTCCAGCTCATTTCCGTTTAGACGTAAGACAATATTTGGATGATATTTTTCCAAATACCTGGATAGGCAGAGGTGGACCAATTCCGTGGCCTCCTAGATCCCCGGACTTGACACCATTGGATTTTTATGTCTGGGGGCGAGCTAAAGAGTTAGTTTATACTGAAGAAATCGTATCAAGAAACCATTTAATAAGAAAAGTTCGAGAAGCTTTTCAAGTAATGCAGCAAGACAGGTTATTACACACAACAATTACCGAAGTAAGACGTAGAGCTCGAGCATGTATTAGAAACAATGGTTCTCACTTTGAACACCAATAAAGCATGTTTCAAAAGTTTATTTTGTTTCATTTACTAATTTATGATTTAAATTTCAAAATCCAAATATCTCGAAAACCGTAAAATTTTGTACTAAGGTATGTTTGGCTTAAAAGATTCTAAATGGTCTGCCCTATCACCTCCCCAAGACTTTCTATCGACCTTTCAAACACCCTGTATACCTTTGATGTTTTGGCTTTAAAGACATCGTGCGGAATCCTCGCCGATCGCTAACCGACAAAAAATTTCAGGCGATATTTGTGTAAACGATACCAATTTATTCAAGCGTTTTCTTTCAACGGGATTGTCAGGGAAGGCGGAGTGGATTTTTCATTATTTAAATGATTTTATTACAATAATATTAGCATAATGTTGATAATATTTGTTTATTGTCACCAAAGTCATTGTAAATAAATTTTTTTTTTTTCTCTATTACCCATTAATAATTATCCCTGGAACTACAAATCGGGTTAAATATCTACCCATGGTAAATTTTAATAAGTAAATAATAATAAATAAAATTATAACTGAAATTTTAAATATTTTTTATATCCGTTAAATTTGTTTTTTTCATATTTTCTAGGAGAGAAACAAAAATAGATTCTTGAAAACCAATATTTTTTGGATATTTATTTGATTTTTTCCATTGATCATATTCTCAATTCGTTTGATTTTTCAAAGTCCCAAATAAATAAACTTCTTTTGCAAAACATTATAATGTTATATTTTTTCTTAAATCCTTATGTGCACTCTTTAATATCCCATTGAAAATTTAAAAATTGGTTATTGTCAAAAATAGTTATACATTTTTGTTTGATCTTATAATTCAAGAAAATGGCACACCACAAGGTTTAACAATCAGTGCAACTGTTTTTCTTATAGCAATGAATGATATAGTAAACAACATGAACTTGCCAGTTAAAGCAAGGCTTTATGGTATCAATAAAGTCACTAATCCAAAATCAAATAATACATCTTTAACGTTGGTCAGACCAAACAGGCTTTAAATTTTTCACTCAAAAATCAAAATGTATGTTATTTTCCAAGGTGCCAGTGGATATCCGCACTATCCCTCAACAATGAAAACATCGAATATACTGATAAAGTACATTTTCTGGCAATGATTATGGATGAAAAGCTGAGATGGGAGCCTCATATTCGTCAGTTGATTAATAACTGTCAAAAAGGTATAAACTTACTAAAAGTACTGTCCAGTAAAACATGGGGCGCGGACTCAACCACTTTAAAAAAACTATACCAATCACTAATACGATCAAAAATCGATTTTGGTTCTATTGCATACGCATCTGCAAAAAACAGTATATTAAAGAGGTTGGATTCAGTACATAATGCAGGAATACGTATAGTTCTAGGGGCATTTCGGACTAGTCCTATAGAAAGTATGTTAGTCAAAGCTGGGGAACTACCCCTAGATTTAAGGAGAAAATATTTAAGTCTCCCTTATGCTGTTTCTATCGCTCCTGATTCTACTCATCCAGTATACAATAATACTTTTTCTAACAGATACAGGGAGTTTTTTGACAACAAAAAAAGGTCAGATACACCATTATACATAAGACTAACAAGGTATCTTGAAGATTTAAACATTGAATTACCATCGATATTTCCTTTGCAACATGATCTACCACCACCATGGATACTGAAAATGCCCTTAGTGGACAAAACGCTTTTAAGGTATGATAAAGCTTAAGGTAATCCAACCATTATTGGAAACACCTTTAATACAATATTATACAATCACCAACAATATGAGCAGGTACATACAGATTCTTCCAAGTCCGTAGAAGGAGTAGGCTCTGCTGTAGTAACATAAAAAGACACTCTCTATTTTAAACTCCATCCCATGTCCAGTGTTTTTAGGGGTGAGATTTATGCTATTCTTCAAGCTCTAGTTTTCATTAGGGAAAACCAACAAAAGAAAATATTTTTAATTATAACTGACTCTCTTGGTGCACTTAATAGCTTCCAGAAAATCTACAGTAAAAACTCAATAGTAAACATAATTAAAAAACAACTTCATGACCTCGCAGTTGCTGGAAAAAAGGTTAAATTTATATGGGTTCCTTCACATATTGGTATTGTTGGAAATGAGAAAGCAGACCGAGCAGCCCGTTGTGCGGTCCAAATTACAGAGGCAAAGGTTGTGCATTGACTGACAGTAACTAACGCTAAACAGTTTATTAAAAACCATATTACTAGTGCGTGGCAACTAAAGTGGAACCATTCGGTTACTAAACTTCGCAAAATAAAAGACACAGTGTTACCCTGGCCTAATATCCCAGTGCGACGTAAAGAACAAGTGCTTATCTCTTGCTTAAGAATAGGACATACCAAATTAACCCATAGTTTTCTTATAACGCGTTCAGACCAACCCCAATGCGAACAGTGCAAAACTCTTTTAAGTATACAACATCTACTTATAGACTGCCCTCGCTATAGTGCGGAAAGACAGGCATGTCAGATTACCCTGGACATTGTAAAAACACTTAGAAAAGACTGTGACTATAACGCCATCATAAGATTCTTAACCACCACTGGTCTAATCAATGAACTTTAATTAAAAATTATAACGAACTAAGTTGCTAAATGTATTTTCAAAACCTAGAATGTCTAATAATGTTTGGATTAATTTAATGTATGTGCGCTAATTACCCTAAGAGGTTGATGCGCTAATTAAATAAATAAATAAATAATTTTTGTTTGTTAAAAGAAGGATTGACTGTTTTCCAGTATCAATAGCTATTCAATTTTTAACCAAGTAAATCTTGAATAAATGAAATTTGTTTTTTACTATTCTCTTCGGCATGAAATAAAACAAAAAAAATTGAGTACTCATAGGTCAGATTACTGCTTTTAGAACGAAAACCTGACTTATAAAAAGCAAAAATTAAATTGGTTTTGTTATAACACGGAAGTCCAATTTACTTCATTGTTATTTTTGTAATAAATTTTTATTATATAATTAAAGTCTGAAATAAAATATTTAATTACAAAAGTGCTAAAAATATTTTACTTTACAATAAATTTAAAAAGAACAAAAAGGTTTGTTACGTACATGTTTACTGTCATTGAAGTTTAAAGAAAGAAGCGAGTAGATAGACCTTTTAGCAAATTAAATCCAGTACACAACACCTGCTGTAAGCAATATCTCGCCATTTTTCAGCACATTTACCTTCTATAAAAACAGAATAAAATAATAAGACTAAATAAAGTTGCTCTGTCTCTTTGTGAAGTTTATGTAAAGTAGAAATGAAAATAAAAAAAAATATTTGTTTTTTGTTGTTCTTAGTCCAGGGCTTTTTGATCAAAATCGACCGAAATAAAGAAATTTTTAGGGCCAGCAGACATCGAGATGCGGTTTTCTGCATTGTGTTCAGAAAGGTCCCAGGAAAAAAGTCTATATGGTGTGGTTATGCCATTTTTCGAAAAATACATTCTGGTGCAATAAATGCATTTTGCAATCGCATAATTACTTGCAATATTATAAAAACGACTGGAAACTCAGAAAAATCGCTCAATTTTTAACTTAAATACTAAATATCTTCTTCAATATTTTCTTCTCCTTCCCCTTCTTCATCTTCTTTCTCATCACTATCCTCGGCCTGGTTGAAAGTGCCTTTTTGATTTGAGCAATTGCCATCGCAATGCTTGCGTGCAAGTGAGCACTCCAACCCACTTCGTCGGCACCCACACTTTGTGCCGGTTTCAGAGGAACAAGAGATCCTGCTTAAAATTTCCTCGGGACCGGCTCCCTGGGTCATGGTGACAGGTCTGAGCTTTCCATCCTCCAATTCCCATCTCCATTCCAACGGATGTACTTGAAAATAGACTCGCTTAATATGCTCGGTCAACGCATTGAAAGTCGGGATTATGCGTGCAAAATCGACTGTTTTAGATTTGCTGGCAAAACCCCCGAGTAACGATTTTCGGCTGATTTTCATGGACGCCGCAATTTCCCCGCTCCAATCACCCCTCGGACACCCCCGCAGAGCCACCCCCGAGCGCTCCCGGGTAATTCTAAAACCAGAGTAAAATTCGGCATCCCTGAAAACCCTTGAGTAACGATTTCCGGCTGATTTTCATGGACGCTGCAATTTCCGCCCCGATCACCCCATGCCAGAATTGAATTCGAGCGATTTTTCCGAGTTTCCAGTGGTCCTTATAATATTGCAAATAATTATGCCATTGCAAAATGCATTTATTGCACCAGAATGCATTTTTCGAAAAATGCGTTCTGTCTATATGCAAAAATGTATATAGACTTTTTTTCTAGAAGCTTTCTGAATACAATGCAGAAAACTGCGTCTCGATATCTGCTGGCCTTAAAAATTTTCGATTGATTTTTCAACTTTCCTGGACTAATTAGGATATATCGTATTTAGAAATAAAAACGTTATTAAGAGTGCATTTACGCTACACCTCAGGGGTCAGGGCAAAGGACGCAGACGGTTTGGCGAAGACTAACAAACTCCTACTATCGCAAATTTTCGTAATGCCGCATTAAAAATATTATATTTTATTTAGGTTCTCCAAATTCGGTGTATGATGGATGTTGTTTCCTATTGCAAGCCTACAGAGATAATTTTCGGATTACATTTTTCATTAAATGACATAAAGTTTACACCAGTTTAAAGGTAAGGAAATAATATATGCCTCTGCTGTAACGGATTTTTAAAATATGAGTCGAGTTAAGAAAAAATGGTATCTAAAGATAACCGATTTTAGGGCGACTTTCACTCAAGGAAATATTAAAAACTATATCCAAATTTAAAAAACTATTAGAGCAGAAGCCTAGATTTAAGTATTGGCTTTCATATTTTAAAAATTATCGATAACTTATACCATTTTTGAGAAAAACATTATGCTCCGAACCTCAAATTGGATCCAATTTTCGCGGCTCGAATAGACTCTTAAGGATGTTTGTGAGGTACAGTTGGAGACAAAAGTACTAAAATCTAAAACATTTGTGAATAATTACGTTATATTGCATACTATTAAGTTAATAAATAGTAAGGGAGTAAGAGAAATAAATAAAGTTTACGAGAAAATTTAAAAAATTACAACAAAATTAAAAAAAACAGTTAAGGATGTTTGGGAGGTAAATCCATAATATTACGAGAAAAAGGAAAATTTAATAATTAGTTTTTCATTTAAATCGGGAACCTCTATAAAAATTCCAAATCATTCTACTAAGCCGTTAATAATTTATTGTAATAAAAAAAAAATACACGTAATCTAATAGGGATTCCCTTGTTTAGCAGATTAAATTCAACTTTAGTTGTAGTTCAAAGTTCACTTCACAGTTTATAAAAGTCTGGAATTTTTGATAGCTTTTTTTTTGGCATTTTTCTTATTTTAATTTTTAACCCAAATTTTTAAACACCCTGTATTAAAAGGTATCAAATTACTTCAAAAATCAATTAAAGTACGTCATTTTTAATAATTAAATTTTATCAAAATAATAATAAAAGTTTGTTCATAGGAAAAATTGGCAGTTAATGTATAGTCTACATACGTCATTTTCGACATAAAAATTTAAATATGTCCAAAACGGTGCAACTTAAGTATGGGACGTTACTCAGGAAATTTGTCTGAATTTTTTAACGCAAAATTCAAAAATGTAATAATATACAGAGTGTTCTATTTAAAACAAGAAAGTTGACGCCCACTTCCCGTTCACCATCTTGAAAATATTTTAGCCGAGTTGTCCTCATCGACTTTAGTATACTGTAAAATTTTCAAAATCTATAAATAGTTTTCCATATCGCCAGACTGGCCATAGGAAATCCCATGTTAATTTTGATACATTAAAATATTGGCTCTCCTATTGAATTTACAACAAAATTGTATTGGACTATTTTGAAGACGTTGATAAGATTAGCTCACATACTAAATTTCGTTTTTTTTCTAATATGGCAATTAAAAGTTATTTAAGAAAAACTATTTGTAAAATCGTTGCATACCTGCTACATACCTTAATGAGTCCACCAGTAATAAATAAAATGTCTTGTCAACTTTTTAATTCACGTTTTACTTTGTATTAGTTATTTCAACATGTTTTACAGTATTGAAGAAAAAGTAATGGTTGTAATCATTTAATAAATACAAGTAATTACATTGAAATAATTAATGAGATTTTTACGTAATTGAACAATTTTATAGGAAGGTGAAAAACACACTTAAAAACTGTCTAAAAATACGTTTTAACACAATACATTCAAACTAAAAGCTAATGTTTTTTAATTAGATGCTTAAACAGACCTCCGTTTATTGCTAAGCAATATTCTAAACGGTTATAAAATTCAGTTCTTACATTATAAAGTTGAAATTCCGATAGTCGATCGCACGCCGCTGAAATTGAAACTTTTAATTTTTCTAAATTTTGATAACTCAAATTTGTATAAATACATATACATACATATGAACATATTCTTTTACTTCTCGTGAATTGTGTGCAGGACAACCATCGATTCGAAACCAAATGCCTTGATAGTCAGGTGCAACTTCTTCCAATGCCGACCCCACTTGATTTTGTAATAGTTCTAAAAAAGTTTCTGCTCCCAAATTGTGATTCAAGAAAAAAGATCCAATAATCCGATGTTTAAATATACCCGCCCAAACGTTTACCTTTTGAAGGTATTGAGTCCTTGTAGATACAAATCTGTGTTCATTTTCTTTGCTCCAGTATCTGATGTCTTGAACGTTTGGTTCATTGTTTAATGTGAAGGTGCATTCGTCACTAAAACAAATATTGCGTAAGAAGTCTCTATCGTTATTCGCCATTTCCATAACTTCAAAACAAAAATCTGCTCTTCGGATCTCACCGCCTTCCCTTAATTCCTGATATCTTTGATATTTGTACGGATGATATTTATATTTCTTTAATTTGCGTAGCCTGGTGCTAATTCCTTTATTTTCTTCTGCATGAAGTAAAACATCTAAATCGGCATTATTTTCTTGAGCTCTTCCATCGAGTACATTAATATTTCGCTCTAAGCAGTTGCATTTATTAATAACAGTACTTTTTGTCTCAAACTTATGAACGATATTTTGAACTGTTGTCTTACTTGGAATGTGTCTGTCAGGAAAAAACGTAGGGGACATGTCGAATACTCTTCGATAACTATTTTCCATGTAATACCATTTAATCATTGTTATTTTCTTTTCAATACTGTAAAACATTTTGAAATAACTAATCCAAATAAAACGTCAATTTAAAAGTTGACAAGACATTTTATTTATTACTGGTGGATTCATTAAGGTATGTAGCAGGTATTCGACGATTTTACAAATAGCTTTTCTTAAATAACTTTTAATTGCATTATCAGAAAAAAAAAAGAAATTTAGATTGTGAGCTAATGCTTATCAACGTCTTCAAAATAGTATAATCCAATTTTGTTGTGAATTCAATAGGGGAGCCAATATTTCAATGTATCAAAATTTACATGGGATTTCCTATGGCCAGTCTGGCGATGCACCACCCGGTATAAATCACCGCAGTTCGTCGTGAAACACCCTGTATATATAACTTTATTAAAACTATATATCACAAAATAAAAACTATTTAGCTCTTTTCCAACCTGCACGATATTTAGACAAATGACAACACAATATTTATTTTTCATACCTTTATTCGGTACTCAGATCTATGCTTCCTCGTATTTTATGCAAGCGCGACCGGTTGCTTATCTCCTTTTTTCTCCTATTGCATAATAAAACTGGATAAAGGTAAAGCTTATCGGTGGAGAGACGATTCCGTTCTCGTGTTTACAGAGAGAAGATATTTCCTCGCTTTTGTACGATAAGATATTTGCTACGTTGTCGGTGAATGTACAGAAAATCGATTCCTTTTGTGTATAAAATCCAATTGTATAAATAACCGGGTTTCGGTATTTTATTTTAATGTTACGCTTTTAAACCAACTAGAGCCTTTGCGAATATTATATTTAGTCTAAGCAATAGATTAAAAAAAATGTTTGAAATTATGGATATGTTTAATATTAAATAGGATTCATTTAATATAAACCATTTTTTGGGTTTCTTGCCAGAAGGGACCGCTTTGGTTTAGGTTTTTAGGTATAAACCCGTGCAGGCCCAGAGTTAATTGACCCATCAGAACTTACAAATCGCGTGACGAATAAACTTAAAAAACCTTTAAAACATCAAAAAGTCTATCAACGTAACGGTTATAGGTCAGGTACCATTTTTAAGATTTAAAATAAACCTTAATTAAAATTTAGCTTTGAAAAATGTTGAAGGTTCTAAAAATTATTTTTAATCTAAAACATTTTGTCAAAAATGTTAGAATAACTTGTTTTGATGGGTTTATTTATTGATTTTAAAAATAAGTTAGTTGGTGAGATACGTATATTAAGGGTTTTTTGAAATTATCTCAGCATTAAGCGAAGTTTAAATAGTGTTATTTAAAATATTTGCTATCTTTATTTAATATTATAACGGTAGTTGATTTTATTTTACGCTTTAAGTATTAGGGCTAAAGAAGCTTCTTTATAAAAAGTAAAAAGTAAAAAAAATAGTGGGATAAAACACCTTGGAAAAGAAAAAGAATATAACGAAAGAAAAGGAAAAATAATTTACGGGCAATCTGAGGTCGGGAAGTAGAAGAGGGTAAGTTTTTAAGGGAAAAAAACGGCTTATCTCGATTTCCGGCAAAACTACAAGTCCTATGGAAGAAAGTTAAATAGCAAAGTTGTAGGTAATACAAAGATCTACAACTTTTGTATTTATTTTTTTTACATAACCTCAAAATTCAAATAACCAAGCTTTTGGTTTTTTTATTTTATCTTTTACAAAAGAAAAAAAAATACGAAGTTTGGTGAAAACTTACCTTCTTATGTCCCAAATACACTGTAATTCTTTTGATTTAAAATATTTATTTTTTTACCTTATTTTGACCTTATATCGAAAAAACACTCTAACTTTCAATCGAAAATTCTTCTGTAAAAATATCTGCTTTTTTAAGAAAGTCAGTGGGCTTTTTGTTGGTTTTAATCTCTACTTTCTGATGCTGTAAAAAATATACATAACTGTGGTAGATATTCTCAGAAAATGCAAACAAAAACGAAAAAAACTCGAATTCGATTTTTTTTTAATCAATCAACAATTTTGAGCTAACTTTCTTTCATAGGACTTCCCGACTTTAGATCGCCCGTAAATATATTTTTTTTTGTTAAATTTATTTTTTTCCAATGGATTTCACGCTACCATATTTTTTGGTTTCAAAAAATATCGACCCTGGTCTATATTACTTATACATAGACCAGAGACAGTGTATAACTGAAAAAAAACCGAAAATAGTTTTTCAATAAGAATGGTCCAAAGACCTTTAATTTTTTTTATCTTGGGACAGTCCACGAAGGCCCATGCTCAATTACCAACGTACCGTGGGTGTCGGGACATAAAAATATGGGGATTGGGAGGAGAAGGAAAACTTCTGCGGGCAACAGGTTCCATAGTCTTGAAACTCTAGGGATAAATGGATATAATACTCATATGTTGTTCTACACAGCCCCTGAAATAACATCATTAACTTTGATTTTATGACTCCTGCAAAATGATTTTAGGGTAGTTAGGGCTCTGTAAAAAGGAAACTCTGCAGGAGGTACTTAACCAATTTTTTAAAAATTATTTAAGATAATTTTACATAATTATTTGGCCTTTATAAGTTTGTAATGTTACAGAACTGTTTTTTTATCATAAAATTTTTATTTCGGAAGATCAAATATTGCGTTGGCCCAAAATATATAGGTACGGCTTTAATTTCTTTTTTGTAATTTTAATAAGATTTTTACAAACACTTTATTCCTATACTTTTTTTTCTTAAGGCCAACCTTAAATAAAAAAAGGGTTTTACTCAAAAAAGTAATAAAAATAGTTTTTGTAAAGCTTTACATAAAAATTAATAACGTTTATTTATTATTTTTATGGTTTATATTAAAAAAAAATCAATTTTATTTTAAATTATTATCAGAATTTAACTAACATTTTGTGGGTGGCCCACATGTTCTAAAGCTAATAACTTAAAATTAGTTTATGATAAAAATAAAATAAAGATGCAATATTTGTTTAGAGCTCACAAAGTATTTAGTGCTTATTAAAATATTTTTTTCTTGATTTCTTTGTTTTTCCCCATAGACTTAAAACCTTAAAACTTTATAATACATACAAGATTATGCAAATTAATCCTAAAGGGCTTTAAAGATATGGTGTAAAAACTATATTAGGGATTCTCCTTTTAACGAGCTCTAGCTCTTTTATTAGGCATTTCTTAGGTTATGTTTAAATTTATTGCCAAATAAAAGATGCTTTTCTAAAATGTTGTGCGACAATTTGAGGATACCTATATAGCTAGAAACACAGATTATTTAATAAAAAAACAGATTATTTATATCTAGTTTATATTTTAAAAATATACCTATTATTTTTCTATGGCGAATTCGATGCTTCGGACACTCTATGTAAAGTTTTAATTACATTAGCAAGTTTGGCCCTTCTTCCAAGTCAACTATATACGCCCTAAACATAACGGTCAACACGAAATAGACAATCAACCTGCAAATCAAGTGTTTGATTATCTGACAAAGTACACTGCCTAATCAACTGTTTAATCTGATTTAACCCAGTTTAATTTATTGATTTGGACCGCAAGGGTCAAGCTTTTGGTTTATTTGTTTATTCTCGCTGTTGCTTTTAGCCATTTCCTTTTCAGCTACATAACTACAAAACACATAATAAGCTTTTTGATTACGTTGATTATTATTGACGTAATTTTAAATCTGCTGCGAAAAATATCGAGATCCGGAAAGAAAAGTAACGTACCTTAAAAAACTTAAACAAAATTTTGTAACCATGTAACCTATTTACTTGTGTACAGCATAACTAACGGGCAGTACAATCTCTCTCTGGCGGCGCTTTAAATATTTTTAAGCACAAAACACAAAAGAAACGATTACAATTTAAATTTAGGAGATAGATCACATCTTAGATAAACGTTGGGTAAACCTGTGCGAGAAAAATGACCGTAATTTCTTGCCAATTCATGAAAGCTTGTTGCTTTGTATTATGCTGTAATACCAGTATGATACCGGTATGTTGTGGTTACCTAGCAAAATTTGGTAGTAATTTTGAGTAATTGTCTAACAAAAAAAATCTAATCCTTTCAAGGTGCTACAACCTAAACTGCAATTAAATATTTTTTTAAGTTTTCTTTTACAAGATATAAGAAATGGCCCATAAAAACAAATTTTTATATATATTTTTTTGTCTTATCTTGTACTTTTTCCGAAAATAAGTTACTACATAATAAGGCCACTTTAAGGGTTGTGTTGTTTTTCTTCTTACATGTTAACCAAAAGGTTAATAAAAAATCCTTTTATAAATACAGTAAAATTTTGTTTTGAGTAGTCTAATTTGGTGTTAAGCAACGCCTTCCCTTAATTCCTGATATCTTTGAAATTTGTACGGATGATATTTATATTTCTTTAATTTGCGTAGTACTGTGCTGTGATCCTTTCCTACAACTATGTCAAGAAGCCTGGTGCTAATTCCTTTATTTTCTTCTGCATGAAGTAAAACATCTAAATCGGCATTACTTTCTTGAGCTCTTCCATCGAGTACATTAATATTTCGCTCTAAGCAGTTGCATTTATTAATAACAGTACTTTTGTCTCAAACTTATGAACGATATTTTGAACTGTTGTCTTACTTGGAATGTGTCTGTCAGGAAAACGTAGGGGACATGTCGAATACTCTTCGATAACTATTTTCCATGTAATACCATTTAATCATTGTTATTTTCTTTTCAACACTGTAAAACATTTTGAAATAACCAATCCAAATAAAACGTCAATTTAAAAGTTGACAAGAAATTTGGTATTAGTTTTGAGTAATTGTCTAACAAAAAAAAATCTAATCCTTTCAAGGTGCTACAACCTAAACTGCAATTAAATATTTTTTTAAGTTTTCTTTTTTCAAGATTGAAATGGCCCTAAAACAAATTTTTATATATATTTTTTTGTCGTATCTTACTTTTTCCGAAAATAAGTTACTACATAATAAGGAAACTTTAAGGGTTGTGTTGTTTTTCTTCTTACATGTTAACCAAAAGGTTAATAAAAAATCCTTTTATAAATACAGTAAAATTTTGTTTTGAGTAGTCTAATTTGGTGTTAAGTAACGATATGATGCTTTTCGTGTGGCGGCAACAAAAAATGACTATGGGGATGAAAACAAAGAATGTCATGTGAATAATGCGTAAAATAAATATGTTGCAGAAACATTCTACAACGTGAAAGCTATTTTTTATAGCCACTTCCTTTCAAAGATAAAATTAAAATTCCTCATTTTTTTAATAAAAATTAACCGACAATAAAACCGAAAATCTGTTTGATCACAAAGAAAAACGTTCCGACAGGGTAAATAATCTCAAACAGCGGTACCACAATCCGTTCTTATTCGCAAAGAAAATGGACCAACCAAAAATAAAAATGGGAGTCCTCAATTAAACTAATTGGCGTTCGGTAGCAAACCACGGTGTGGCTGATTCGTGTGAGGGGCGTGGTCAATAGATGTGCGGGAGGGAAAAGAATTCTAAGGAGTACGAATTTATCTGGCTACCGGGTAATAAGTTCGGAAGTTTTTCTCGTAAAATATTCCTCGTGAAGTATCGGAATATTTAAGTTCTTGTTCTAAGTTTAAATACGAGTTTTGTCTGTCGTTCGTAACGAATTCGGGAAAATTTCTTCTGAGATTCCGCTGAAATAGGAATGTTCTTTAGTCCGGGTATAATTTCGCTCGGGTTATTCCAAATTCTTGTTTTGAACAAAATTAAAACCTTCCTTAGAACTGAACTTAAATGTCATATTTCATTCTGGCATAATGCCGGTTTTCTTGATGTTAAAATAAAACTGTGTTTGTTTTGAAAATTTTTGTTATTTTTAAAATATGTGAATGAAGACTTGGTAAAACCATAAAAATAAAATTAAAAAAAGGGCGCCAGAGTGAGTTGTGATAAAGGCAAAGGAAATAAAAAAAGGGGATGTGGATATTCCTTTGAATGTCAGCAGATGGAAAGGTAGTTTGCCTTGTTCCCCAACGGGGTATAAGTAGTGCCGGGGGGACTAAAATTTTGATTTAATTGAACTTTCGGATTTAAAAAATAAGAAGCCCCCTTCATAAAATTAAAATAAATTTAAACAAAACACTTTTTTTTAATTTAAAAAATTGAAAAATCTGAAAGATTTTTTTAATAAAATAATTAAACGT
>JAHBCN010013650.1:0-24142 GCA_019359885.1 Listronotus oregonensis
TTTTGTTATGATCCGTTAACTATAATAATTTTTAAAATATAAGATATACTAAAATGACCTTTTAAAAATTTTTGATGTTGTCTATATTTTCATAATAGGTCTTATTTTTGTAAATAGCTAACAATAAAATAATTGTAACATTTAAAATTAAGCATCCCACGGTTTTTACTATAATTGATTATTTTCTACATTTTCGTTCGGTTTTCTATAAAAGCATTTTCTTTTTAGTTTTTTTAAACTATAATTTATTTTAAAGGAATATCTAATGCTAATCTAATAATGTCATCAAAAAAGGTTCAATAAACTCAATAAAAACGTTATTTTATTAAATTTGTACCTATCTAGGTAAAAAGGCCTTTATTAGGATTAATGCATGGCATAGGGGTTGTCACGTAAACAAGTTATACGATAATAATTCAATTATCATTCGGTAAATTGTCGCGTGTTTTAGACTTCAGATATATTATTAAATTATTTTAAATTAAAAATTTAAATAAAATATTTAAAAAATTATTATATTTTAAAAATAAATATTTTTTTTATTTATATATATATATATATATATATATATATATATATATATATATATATATATATATATATATATATATATATATATATATAAAAAAAAAAAAAAAACAATTTTCTTCGATTTTCAGTAGAAATATTCACACAAGTACTTCGATATGTGGGTACGATTTTCTCGTTTCGGGCAGATATTGTACCGGCGAGACAACAGGTTCTCTTTCCTGCTCAGGCGGTTTTTTCCTAATGGCGGTTCTGCCAAATTAGTGTGATGCATTAAAATTTGCATTTGGTATGGCATGCTATGGTCAACTGGTGATTTTTTATCAGGACTATTAACGGTTGATTTAAACAGGTATTTTAAAAATTTTAATATAGTGATAAATGCTATTTTCTTTAAATTTTTCAAATCTAGTTTTATCCGTCATCTTCTAATTTTGGGTTTTTTTTTTATAGCAGTGTGCAATGTTTATTTCCCTGTAGGAGTAGCCACTGACTTCTTCCGTTGGTAGCCGAAACCCCCATTTATGGTGAGTTAACTCATACTTAAAATACCCATAAATATCTGTATAATACTGATTTTATTATCACTATAAATTGTTTGGTTTTTAGTACGTTTTAGGGCCAAATATTTTTTTCTTCAAACGGGTTTTTTACGGTTTTTTTTTTTGGTAAACCCATCCAGTTTCGACAATCGTTCCTGTATGGTTTGGCTCTTCACGTGACCACTACCAGTGTAGAAGCAGGGCGTCGCCCAGCAGCCATTTTGTCCGAAACCAACGGAAAAGGTTTTATTTCCTTTTTATAGGGGAAGACCAACATCTGCCCCCCTTTTTTTTTTTGTTTACCTATTTATTTTGAAGAAATTAAATTTTTTTTTTTTTTAAATAAAAATTAACAAATTTGATCTTTTCTCTTTTATTATAATATTGTTTGTAAATAATGTAAAACAACTATCAAAATTGAAGAACCGATCTGATGGGAAATTAATTTTTTTTAGTTGATTTAAAGGGGGTTTTTTTGGCTTATAATATTACGGATGCTTGATAAGAACCGGTATGCGTATTACTCAAGAATAAAGATTGCGTTAAATTTTTTTGAAATAATGCTCGGGGAGGGTTTTTTTAAAATTTAAATTTTAAAAAATTTTTTAAAAAATTTTTTAAAAATTTTAAAAAATTTTTTTCCCCAAAATTTTTTCCCTTTTTAAAAATTAAAATTTAAAAAAAAAACCTATTACCTTTTTAAAACCAGGCGAATCTAAAAAAACAAATTTTAAACCGTTCTGAATGTTACAGAATAGGTTACGTTTTTTTTTTTATATATATATATATATATATATATATATATATATATATATATATATATATATATATATATAATATATATATATATATATATATATATATATATATATATATATAAAATTTTAATCTCTTGGAATCTAATAGAAACCTAAAAATATTATGAAAATTTCCCCTAAACGTTTTCCTATGACCCCACCTACGAAAATCAGGTCAGGGTTATTGGTTATAAATCCCCCCCCTTTTTCTATCTTAGGTAAAAGATGGGTGAAAATGTTAAAAAAAAATTGTAGAGTTTTACTGAGGTTCTTTTATAACGTTACCAAAAAAAATTAAACTTTTCCTTTTTTTAAATATGACGCTAACTTGCGTTTTTTTTTTTTAAAAAACACCTTTATATTATTAACTAAAATGAAAAAACGTTTTATCCCCTTTCAAAAATATATGCATCCCCATTTGGTTTGGCCGTTTTCGAAAAATTTCTGTTTAAAGCCGTTTTCAAATATAATTTTAAAGATTTTTTTTTAGTGAAATATAGTTTGGTGGGTCCATTTTATTTTTCTTGAAGATATCGAATAATTTATTTTTTGGAAAGGGTTTTAAATTTTTAACATGGTATTTTGTTAATTTAACTTTCACCTATATTGAAAATTTTTTAACATCTTAGAATAAGCATATACCTTTTTAACAACGTCATCACAGAAAATTAGCCTTAAAAAAAAATTTTAAAATAACATAAATTAAAAATAAAGGTTTTCGAAATGGCCACCATTTTCCAAAATACAACGTCTTTTCCCCGTTTCAGTTTTTCCCAAAACTGCGTATTGGAATCTTGGTTTTTGGTGTTTCGAAAAATATTTAAAAAATATTCGTTTCTTGTTGCTTGAATTTCTGTGTGAATTTCTTTCTCTTTTTGAGCACCCCACAAAAAAATATCTAACGGCGAAGCTGGGCTGTTAGGAGGCCACCCTTTTTAAAATTTTATCCATAAGGGGGAAAAGTATTATTGAGCAAATTTACTCCCAAAAACGTTGTGGGCGGTGCCAAATTATGTTATTACATTTACTCTGGAAAATTTTGTGGTAGGGATTAAAAAATTTTCCAAAAGTTGTTGATACCGTTGACCTGTTAATGTATGTTGATAAAATACAGGACCTATTATCTTTTCTTGTAAGATGCCGGTCCAAACATGTAAAGTTTGCCGCCCAGAAAATCGGATTGGCCTTGCCTAATGGGGATTAGTAGAAGCCCAGTAATGCGTGTTTCTTCTATTATATATCCCACTAGTAGAAAAACTTGCCTCATCGGACCACAATATGTTATTAAAAAAAAAAGGATTTTCCTCAATCCTTTGCATCATCTCCTGACAAAACCTCAGCCGTGCTAGTTTATTGTCTTCTGATAAATACTGAACTTTTGTAAATTTAAAAGGATGAAAATGGTGCTTTTTCAAAGTTGATTGTATTTTCCAAAAAGTCAAGTTTAATTCTCTACTAGCTTTTGGTATAGAATGTTCAGGGTATTCTAAAATAAAAATAATCTTAAATAAAAATAGCACTGGGTTTTAATGTTTTTCTTTGTGTTATTTTATTTTTTAAAAGCTACACTCAAAAAAAGAATATCTTATTGTAAAGGCGTTTGCCTCATTTTGAGAGCATGTTGACTTTCATATGTGGCAAAAGAATATTTTCTCAAATAAAGAAACCAATTTCTTTATTTCCATGGACGTAATCCGAAAAAAAATGTTTTTGCTTTAAAGATATTCAAGATTTTAGATAAAATAACTAATTACATATTTAAAAAAAATAATCTTTTAATCAGAATCTTTCATACCATTATTTTAAAATACTGATGCTCTCAATATTAGAGACTTGTTTCTCGTTTTAAAATGTCTTGATTTTCATTTAAAAACCTTGATATTTTTAATTGATAAAATTACTACATAATACAAGGCTCAAGTTTCTCAATTTAAGAACTTTGTATCATAAACTGAAGAAATTGTTCTTCAGTGTAACATATTGCAAGGGCGTGTTTTAATACCTTATTTATTTACTACATGTAATTTAGGATCTCAGTTTGAAAAAATATTTTTTTATTTTGACACCTCCAATATTTTGTTCCATGAATAAGTATTATTAAATAGGTATACTGTGTGTTTTGGAAGAAAAGTAAATATTTCAATGGGTTATTTTAGACGTCAAATTTGAGTTTAAAATATGAAAAAAACATATAAATGTGGGTCCGGAAATGCTTCGAGAAACAGGAAAAATTAGTCTTGGCAAACCTCTTGGCAAGTTTTCGTTAAACCTAACAGGTTTATGTAAAATTAGCCAATTTTGTAATATAAATGAAAGATTATTTTTTATTTAAACTTTCAACACAGTGGACAAAAATGCATTTTCGTACCAGCATTTATATGAACTTTTTTCTAATTTCCACGTCCAAGATCCCTTATTAAAATATTTGCTTTTTCTTCCAAAACACCCTGTTTATTTAAACATCCAGACTCATGAAACAAAATATGCAAAATGTTAATCAGAGACAATGCCTTTGTCGTATTTCAAAAACACAATTTTTTTTTCAGATCCAAAGAGATTTGGGGCAAAATTCATAGTTACTTTTTGAATTCTGCAACTACACTGAAAACGTAGTAGGTACCTATGAGTAAAATAAAAATACTTGCTGAAAGTTATAACAGTTTTAATTTTTTTTTTTAATATATATTATTTAGCAAAAAAACAATACTAAAATTTCTAAATAAAACAAGCTCAAGTTATCCCTAATCTTTGAAAACTTAACACAGAAACATTTCTTAGTTTTAAATATAAAATATCTCAATAAGCGGCAAACAGTCTTTTATGATAAAATGTAATATGGGCCGGTTGTAGAAGGTTGGCTTAACTTGGTTCAACTTGAACTTAACTGGTGGTTGACGTTTCCTTTTAAAATGAGTATCTCCATAATTACCTAAAAAGTAAGTAAAACAGACTGTATGTACCGACAACCAAAATTTAATAATTTTATCACTTTCAAAATTTGTTTTGTATTTTAAAATCGGCCAGAGATGCAGGCTTTAAAAATGAGAAAAACTTATGCCTGGCCAACTATAATTTCCTAACCAATTTCTGTCATAAAGGTTTCCATTGATCTCCCGAATTATATACAGGTTGCTGTAAAATTTCTTTTCGCCTTAGTAATATGTGCTAGCGTTTTGTAAAGACCTTTCACAGACACCCTGTAATATTATAAAAATGTAAAAAATCTTCTATATTTAACATAATTTTCCTAAAATTCTTTTTAAAGTCCAATTTCTGTCCAATATCTCTTGAAAACTCATTAAATTATTAATTACCTTGGTGCTAATCTAATTTATCTAATAACGTCGGTGTCATTTGGTTCATGTCAATAGATAGGCATCTATTGATAGCGGACAGTACAAAAATTATTCAAACGTTTTGGTAGATATTTATCAATTTTGGGGAGTTAGAAGTTGTTTTAGTTTTATTTCACTACATTAGGTAGGTATAGTCCCAAAGCAAAGAGGTATAAATAATATTTTAATAATGAAAAAATACTTACCAGCATCAAATTCCCGATTTAGATTTTTAAAATTTTCACCACGAGGTCGTATCAATAATACTAGTAAACTAACCACAACTAACCTCTAGACGTAGAAAGGAGACACAAACATCACGGACATCACCGCAGCGGCTTGCTATGTCTATCTTTTTCTATTTCACATACTAGTACAGATGTGTTGCACCTATTTCTGGTATTGACATGGTATATTACCAAAATCAAGAAGTTCTTGGAATGAGATCTTGAAATTTTAAAATGAGATAAAGGCGGTTTTAACTGAAAGAATCCGTTGCTAAAATAGTGAAACTTATATTACAAAACAAGAGTTTATATATTCTCAATTTTAAGAATTGGAATAATTATTTTCATATCTTATTATTTTAATTCAATATAGCTTTGAATTTAAATTGTGACTATATATGATTTTAATTTACGTGACTCATTTTTTCGCAATGAGAAATGAAATTTTTACTTTGAAATAAATGGTATTAAAATGAATAAATCGACTAACGAAATTTATGTTTTGTTTTAAGACTTTTAAAATCCTTAGAACAAAAACATGTTTTTAATTTAATAGCACAGGGTTTCTAAACAAAATATTTTTTTTAAACCATCTATGTTCTTATTTTGAAAAATCTTTTTTTGTGTGTATCAATGAAATTTTATGGATTGCTTCTTCTTATTAATTATAAAAATATAATGTTACCTTGGAAATATAGGAGAATGTCTAATTCTATGTCATCATTTTCATTATTTCTTTGACTTGTTCTCACTTTGTTCTTAAATGAATTTCTATTATTAACATTATTATATACCCTTTGAAACGTGTGTTCATTGGGTAAAATTCTATCCGGATATAAAAGATGATATTCTCTACGTGCTTGTTTTCGATTGTAACCACATCTAATGAAAATTTCATAAAGTCTTTTTTGCTCTTCAGTAAAACCCATTTTAAAATGTCCGTATTTTGACACTAAAACATGATGACAACTCAAATATGTCGTTTTCATGAAAACTTAAATGATTGTTTTCAAGGCATATCTGCGTATAGTCACTGCCATATCGTACGATGATATTTAAACAGAAATATTTCGAAAACGGCCAAACCAAATGTCGACTATGCATATATTTTTGAAATCGGGATAAAACGATCGTTTATTTTAGTTAGCGTCATATCTTAATAAGGCGACGTTCAATTGTTTTTTGGTAACGTTATAAAAGAACCTCAGTAACAACTCTACAACTTTTGTATTTAACATTTTTACCCATCTCTTTACCTAAGATAGATAAATGGGGGGTGCATTTATAACCAATAACCCTGTACATAACGGACGCCTCTGGAAATCGTTTTTATTTAAATAACTTTTAAAATACTAGGCGTAATTTAATTTTTTTTTAATATGATGGTTACTAGATAAGTATTTTTAAAATGAACCCATTAAATCATACTTGGCCTATTTATTTTGCAGTTTTTAAAACTTTTTAAAGAACTTTTTTAAAAGCTTTTTTTCTTTAGAATACCCTTCAGTTTTATATTGACTCTATAAATAATATTTTACTAGGGATCCAATGATATACGATTATTTCATGTGGAGTTGTAGATCTATAGATATTAGCTGGTGGAGACTGGTACAAAATAAAACATATTTTACTTTGAATATCTGTTGGAAATTAGAATATTTTTTCTATAATTTTAATATTAGACAAAGAAAATTCTTTAAATATTTTTTTATGTACAGAGGTTCTTAAGGAAAAATTATTTAGGCATATGGCTCTTAATAAATTAAAATAATAGATATATCATCGGTATGCCCACCTAAATGGCACTTTTTACCGGTGTTTAACATTTGTAACATTTTCTTTTCATCTTAATATGGTTTACTAGTTGTATTGGGATTAGCCTGTCAGATTGCGTCAGAGTCTTTTAAATCTCATTTTGATTTTACAAAAGTTTGATTCATTCCCGAGACACTTCAATCGTATCTTGTTCTACAGCGAATGTAATCATTTCAATAAGGGTAAAACATGCAGTAGTCTTAGGCACACCCAAAGATTCCATCCTTATGGAATTCCCTTATACCTCTAACGACGTATTTACTTTTTTTAAATTTATTAAAAGCCCAATACCCAAAAGAACTTTTACTGTTTTTTTTAATTTTTGTAAATATACAATATGTCCGCGGATGTGATTAACAAGAGGTTAAATGAACCAAAAATTGAGAGATACGAAAAAAAGTCATTCCTGGTAAAAAAATCTGCTTGTCGAAAAAATATAAACTACAATGAGAAAATAGATTTTTATTATACAGGGCGTCCAAAACTGCAAAAACATAAAATTGAACAGGAGCAAACAGTCATTTTTTGGCCTTTTAACGTGAAATAATAAATAAAAAACTTGCTTCAAATTTACTTCTTCCTGATTCCGAACTTACTAAAGAAAATTTAAATTTGGGAAAATTTAAAAAAATAATAACATTTTTGCAAGTACGCATTTTACTACTTTTACTTGATTATTACCTTTACATTACCAAAAATTAATAAAAATAAATATACAATGGACAAAATCTAAAATGTAAACAAAATGTAAATGTAAAATGCGTACTTGCGAAATTGTTGATTTTTGTTTTATTTTTCGTAAATTTAAATTTTTATCAGTAAGTTCGGCATCAAGATTAGAAATAAATTATTATTTAGGTTTTTGCATTTTTGAGACGCCCTGTATAATAACAATATATTTTCTCACTAACTGTAGTTCATATTTTTTTGACAAGCAGATTTTTTTATCACAAATTACTTTTTTTCGTATCTTTCAATTTTTTTTGTCCATTTGTCCTCCTGTTAATCGCATCCGCGGACATACTCTATATAAGTATGTGTCAAAAAATTTACACATAAGATAATATACAAGTTTCACATTTTACTTTCTAATCTGCCCAACATATCTAACATTTTTTGTTCTGGATTTTTACTTCGACAGTGTTTTTTGTTTTCATTTTTAAGATATTTTTCACTTAATTTGGGATTTAAAACCCTAATTTTAATTATCGTTTTGTAAAGTAGAAAAAAAGTTATTGCAAAAATCTAGTTTTTTACTTTACATACATAATATTTTACCAAAAAAAATAGTCTGAGCTTTTAATTTGATTCTGTAAAACTTGCCTATTTAAGGTACCTAAAGATGGACAATTTAAATTTATTTAAATTGCTAAAAATACATATTATTCCATATTTTTACACAAAAAGGTTAAAGCCAAATCACTTTTCCTATTTAGCATCAAATCAAACTATCTCCAGAACCACCCAGCATCCCACCATCTCCACAACCAACCGGACCATTTCTAGCTCGTCCACCATTAAACCGCGTGGACAGTCGCCAAAACTTTCAATATCGTCCACCATTTCCAAATACAAACCAGCAGCCTGGTGGTCCCCAATCAATTGGTCCACAATCACTGAGTGGTCACCAACTCATAAATCCGGTCAACAGTGGGCCTCAGTCAATTGGACCGCAAGTTTTAGGTGGGCAACAAATTCGGCCACAACAACCGGGGGTGCGGCAACCGGTTGGTTCACCTCAGTTTGTACAAAGGGGACCACCGTTAGGACCTGGTGGAACACAAGGTCCCCGGGCGGGTCAGAGTGTCAGTCCGGTTAGTGAAATATAAAATTTAAGTTAGAAATGAAGTAAATTTATCCGCTTTAAATATATTAGTCTCTCACGCGTTTGTAGTCTCCCAAGCACAAAATTGTGTCTCACCAAATAATAAGACCAAAATATAAAATACTAAACTGCATACTAGGTTCCCCCTGGAGGTTCTTTCCCTCAAAACCAGCAGCATCAACAAAGACCAATTTTCAGACCTCAAACACCGTACCCAAGGCCTCCTTTGCTAGCGCAAAGGCCCCAAATTGTCCAACAAAGCTCAGTACCAGCCTTTAACCGTCCAAGACACACCTTGGACGAACCTTTTAACAGGTACGTTTAGAAATTGTGCGTGCATACAGTGGATGGAATTTGCCTTATTAAACATATTTTAGATCTTTAACTCTGGATTCGCTTGAGATAGAGAATCAAAAGAATGCCGAATCAAATCGAAGTCCTTCGTCCGAGCAAAGACCCCCCTCCACTGCTTCTTTAGGAAGAAGTTTTAGTGTCTCATCGAATCCCTCGTTAGAACATAAAAAATCTAGTGGCAGCCAGGAATCTTTACATAATATATCAAGGTAAAAAAGTAACATAGAAAACAGTGGTGTGATTTATTATTTTTAAATTTTTTGTAGGCAAAGTTCCTTGGAAAATGTATACAAAAAAGAGGAAAATATTCCTTCTAGACCTGAATCCAGATCAGCGTCACGAATGGATAAAATTATTGAAAATGAGGACAAATCTCAAAACAAAAGTCGACCAGACAGTCTAGGTTTATATCATTTTTACGAATAAAAAAAAAGATCAGCGGGTTTTTTTCAAATCACCTGTTTTTAAAGGCGCGGTGTGTATTTTGAGGGTGGCACATTGAAATTTTTATTGTAATTTTTTTACGACTGACACTGTGAACAAGTATTTTTAGGGCATATTAATTTAATATATGTCTCATAATGCAATTGTCCCTCTAAAGAGTATTAAAATATGATAATTTATTATTTTTTAACTATTCAAAAGAGCTCTTTATTCTTAGATTAGGTTTAAATGGGATACAAACTTGTAATTTTAAAATTTTGATAAAAGTTTCAATTCGGCACCAAAAAAATGCTACGCCTTTAAAAATACCCCATAACACTCTAATGTTTTTTAAATCTGTTTGAAGGCTCTGAAGTCACAAATGGGGACATTTCAACTTCAAGATCGCCAAGTAAAGATTCACCGAATCATCAAAACCACAATGTGTCGTTTCATTCGCCCAAAAGAGAGGAATCAGAAACGAAGAAAAAAGACTTGGACTTGAAATTTGCCGAGAAATCTATTAGTATGTTGATTGGCTGAATTCTTTTTTTCTATGTATTTTTTTAAAAGAAATATTATTTCAGCTTTACTGGTTATAATGATCATAATTTTTGTTTTAATTTTTGACATTTCTTTAGTTGTAAATCTAATTTATACCATTCTTTTGTTACAGAAGGCGATAACGACAGTGGTGTAGATGAATCTACCCAAGGAAATGTAAGTTTATAGCTTAAACAAATTTATATTTTACTTAGAACTAGGTTAAGTTAGGTTAGGTTTAAAGTGAGTGGACTTTTTACGCCCTCCACCGCGACCGCTCGGTCTATAGTGGGTCACACTTTTTATGTTTTCCCAACAGGATCAGACTTCCAACGAATCCGATATCAGATTGGGAGAGAGTTCTTACATCTCCTTTTACTCGTGTCGCTACCGGACACGAGCACAATATGTGTTCTGGTGTCCCTGTTTCCTGGAAAGTATGACGAGCTGGTGATTTAGTGATGTGAGTAGCTACCAGGTCATTGTTACAGGAAACAGATGTTCTTTCTGAGGCCGTTTCTCTGGCCTTTCCCTATGAAAACGGTTCTATCCGTTTTCTGTTTAAAGCCAGGGAACCCTTTTCCCTACAAAAGCGGTTCTGTCCGCCTTCTGTTTGGATTTAGTGAACCCTTCCTAAGCACCTATTTGTTAGTGATGGATTCGGTCGGCGCACCTTTGTCTGCTTGTGACCTTGGTCACTTTTTTCCTATGAAAGCAGTTCTGTCCGCTTTTTGTTTGGAGCTAGGGAAGTAATAGTCCACCACGGCAGAGCCCTGCATTATCGGAATAGGCTAGATACTTTGAGAGGTCGCCCTGTATCTCAGAGGCACCGTTGGAGACACCTGGTTAAAGCACAGGATGCCATTCACTCATCAGCACGGTATGCTAACACCTTGAGTTAAGCCTTGTGTTCGTCTTAGTTTCGGATTCCGTTCCATACGGTGCATCAAGAGTTACCGATAACCAGCAACTCTAGCATGTTCCAAAAGATCCTACTGGGCCCTACCACGACAACGACGTGCGAACACAGCGGTTGGGTACTTAGAACTAATTTAAAACATAAAAAAGTTTTATATTATATTATCTTTTTCTTATTGTCCTTGTAATAAGTAAACTTTTTTTTGTGCAGATGTCCCAACTTTCGCCATGTTTTTCGGGCACTTAATTTACAAATTTATGAGCAGTGCATATGTTTATAAAAAAAATAAAACAAGTAATAATAATAATTAATTTTTTAAAAACAGATCAATTTAAATTATTGTGCATAATTCATTAAATAATAATACAAATATTTTAATTAAAATATATAATATTTTCTATAAAAGGGACTTAAAAACGTTGTTGTTGCCGCAGTAATATGCGTGGTAAATCCTTTTGGAAAAAAATTATATTATTTTATTAGTTTTCCAAAGCCTTGTTTTGAATATCGCCAAAAACTCAATAAAATAAGTATGAGAAAGCACTTAAAAATTTGTCTCAAAAAAATTTAATTTTCGCCCTACATACCTGATTAAATTTATCACTTTTATAAATCCAAACAATTTTGAAATTATAACCTTCAATTTTACTCTTTTTTGAATTCTTTAAAATAATTAATTATATACCAAAAAAATAAATAAATTATCACTTGAAATACACAACAACACAATTTAAAGCGAAAACTATACATAAAAAGTATAATATTCTGTTAAAACATCAAAAATTTGATAAACAATGCCCAACGTTGCATGCAAATTTGCTGTGTTGTTTACTAAGTTTTGAATGCCAAAGGTTGATCATAGATGTGGCCTCCTTACGGCACAAAATCACATTATGCGACACAATGCTCAGCATTGAGGGTTTTAACTACCGTAATGTTTGGGCTTTTTTGCTCTCTCAGAGAGCAAAAAAGTTATTTGACACTCGATTATGCGAGACGTTGCGGTAGTTGAAACACTCAATGCTAAGTATTGTGCCATATAATGCGCTCGGACTAGCTCTGACACAATAATAGCAATTTTTTTAACACCCTGTATGATAAAGGCTCAATAATATTATTTTTGGATAGCTTTAAACTTAAACTAAAAAAAATATTCTTGATTGACATTGATAAAATCAACTATTTACGAGAAATAAAATATCATGATTGGTAATTTTTTTTACATTATACAGGGTGTTTTCTAATTGTACGTCAATATTTAAGGAGGAAATTTTTGGCTTCATTTTAAGAAGAAAACTTTATATAAACGTATGTCCTAAACGTCTTAACTTTTGATACAGGGTGGTAAAATTTTTAAAAATAAATCATTTATTATTAATATCTGTAACATCACTTTACATATTGTAATGAAATTTGGCATAAATGTACTATGTATCAAGAAGCATTTTTTAGTGTACCACATTTTTTTTATTTCCACCAGTGGCGTTCGTACAGAATTTGACCCGCCTTTTTTGGCAATTAAAAAAAAATGTGCTACACTAAAAAATTCTTCTTGATACATAGTACATGTATGCCAAATTTCATTAAAATATCTTAAGTGGTATTACAGATATTAATAATAAATGAATTATTTTTAAAAATTTTACCATCCTGTATTTTAAAAGTTAAGACGTTTAGGACATACGTTCATATAAAGTTTTCTTCTTAAAATGGACCCTAAAATTGCTTTTTTAAATATTAACGTACAATTAGAAAACACCCTGTATAATGTAAAAAAATACCAATCATTCATTTCTCGTAAACAGTTGATTTTATCGATGTCAATCAAAAATACCTGTTTTTAGTTAAAGGTTAAAGCTATCCAAAAATAATATTGTTGAGCCTTTATCATACAGGGTGTTAAAAAAATTGCTAATATTGTGTCAGAGCTAGTCCGTTTCTGGCAAACTAAATAAGCCCAATATGATTTAATGGGTTCATTTTATAAAGACTTATCTAGTTACCATCATATTTAAAAAAATATTAAATTACGCCCTGGGACACCCTGTATATGCAAGTGTTTTTTGTTTACTTAGGACCAATCATGTAACGGAGATTCACGTTCACCCAGAAAACCAACAAAATCACGGACCGCCTCTACAACACCTACTACAGGAAGGTCTTTGTCAAGAGGGTCCAAAACACCTTCAAGTTTACAGTCGCCTGACTCTGCGGCTACAACACCAGGAGCAGCAGAAAAGAAAAGTATGCAAACAGTTTGGTTACTGTAAGATATAAAGTTTTAGCGTTTGACTCTCACACACAAATTTATTCTCGTTATGTTTTCGATTCTACTTTACCTTTTCAGTTTATTTAAAAATATAACATGATTAAATAAAGGTTACATAATGACTTTATATCATTACAAAATATTGTAACTTTACAAATTTTTTCCGTTTAGTGAAAATACTTTTAAATATATGACAATCATACGACTACCGATTATGACAACTAAAAAAGACTTGTATCGTAACATAATATATTAGGAGTGGATTTATGTTAATAATTAAAATATGATTATACATTGTGACCATAAAAAACTTCTTTAATACTAATCGCTTAGGATATTCCCTGTTAAAAATGTTTGCCTTAAACAATACTTATTATTATGGCGTTAAATTTAAAGCAAAATCTACATATTGTCCAAAAATTGTCATTTTAAAGTTAAAAAAGGATACTAAAATATTTTTCACATTTTTTGACCTTGCTAAAATAATTTACATTAAGAAAATTAAAGCAATTAAAATCTTTTTTGGAACGTTTTTGAAAGTTTTTAATTAAAAAAAATCCAAAGACAAATACAGGGTGATTTACGTTGGGTGTCCTATTAACAGTTCCAAAGAACCAAAAAAAAACTTTTGAAAGTTGGCACACGGCTATGAGAGGTGATAAGCTACATTCGAAAAATATTTTGGCAAGTGCAGAATTGTCAGATCCAACCGAAACCAATGGCATTATTGTAATTTTCAATAGAACACCCTGTTTTTATTAAATATTCAGATTCTACACAAAATTCTTAGTAACTTTTGTTAACCCCTTCCCATGCCTACATCCTACCTTTTTTGAGAAAATAATTAATCATATTTTTTTTTCAGAAAGATGACCATGTCAAAAAGGTTTAATATTTACGTGCCTAACCGAGCTGGATACTAGAATTTTTTTGGGGTTAGACAATGCAAGTATTTTAACAATATATCTTACAGGGTGTTCCAAAAAATTTGCATTTTTACCGATATTAAATAATGATTTAAACCCAATTACTGTATTTTATCCCATTTTCGAATAGACAAATAATTTACCTACAAAATGTCCATACATCTTTCTATACCCATCTGCCACCGTTTTTTAAATACAAGCAAATTTTAATTTTTTAAGCATTTAATCCTTATTAATTAAGCAAAATATATAATTTTTAACTTATATGACAAAAAGTTGTTAGGAAAATTTAAAATAAAAACTTTCATGGCCTACCTGGGTAAATTGTAAAATAAGCCGGCGGTTTAATGTGGATAGTAATTAAAAACGGGGAAAAAATTAAAATTCGTTTGTATTTAAAAAAAGAGTTGGCAAATGGGTATAGAAATATGTATGGACATTTTGTAGGTAAATTATTGGCCTATTCAAAAATGGGATAAAATACTGTACGTTGTATAAAAAAATAGTTTTAATCATTATTTAATTTCGGTAAAAATTCAAATTTTTTGGGACACCCTGTAAACATATGGGCATTATAGCATGTGGATCTTTTAAATACATATATTGTCTAACCCCAAAAAAAATTCTAGTATCCAGCTCGGTTAAGCACTTAAATATTAAACCTTCTGACATGGTGATGTTCCTTAAAAAAATAGTAAATAATTATTTTCTTATTAACAGTAGGAGATAGGTATAGGTAGATGTTAACAAAGAATTACTTTGAATTTTGTGTAGGATCCGAATATGCAATGAAAATAGGGTGTTCTATTTAAAATTACAATGTTGCCATTGGTTTTGGTTAGATCTGGCAACGCTGCACTTGCCAAAATATTTTTAGAATGTAGCTTATCAACTGTTAAGGCCGTGTGCCAAATTTAAATAACTTTTTTTTTGGTTCTCCAGAACTTTTAATAGGACACTCAACGTGAATCACCCTGTATATACCATTTGTTTCATTATTTTGCAGAAGTTCCTATGAACAAAATCCAAGTAGGTTCTGCACCGTCCCCCAACCTCAAAGTAGTGCGATCCAAAATTGGATCTCTCGAGAACGCCCATTATAAACCTGGAGGAGGAAAAGTCAAAATAGAAAGCAAAAAACTAGATTTTAAAAATGCTGGACCGAGAATCGAAGCTAAAAACGACAAATATGTCCCGAAAGGAGGAGAAAAAAAGGTAAATAAAAGGAAAGTGACAAAATATTACTTTAAAACATAAAATATTACGGCTGCATTATATTGACTATGAGTAGGAACGTTTCTTAAAAGTTAAATTTAAAAAATATTTCAGGAAATTGAATCTGCAAGAAGTGTCAGAAGTAATATTTCTCCAAGAAAAGTAAGACAGTGTTTTGAAGTGCACTTAAAAATAATTTTGCAAAAAGAGTAGTAAAATTCAAAAGCACATATGGGCATTATTTATTGACTTTAACGAGGAAGCTATTAACTTGGATGTTTGAAGTTTTATTTGTTAAACTATGCAAAGTACTATAAAAATTGTTTTAGGCGATGGAAACAATTTTTTTTCAATAAAACATTTTTTATGTTAAAAAAATGTATTAAAACTTTAATTTCTACATTTAATTTATAGAAGGACTTTAATATTTTTTTCATAAAGTCTTCAACAAAAAGGGAGATCTCTACCGCGATTTAAATACTCTAGGGAAGAAAAAACGTACAAAATGACAAGTTTTAACTGGTTCAGATGAACTACAAGGGATACATGATAATGGCACGTCTTATTCAGTTAGAAACTGCTAAGGGAGGAATTGTATCAAATAATTATTCAGATTAGGAGCCGTGAAAATATTTTTTATATAAAATAAGGTCTCTTGTATGACAATAATGTGCAAGACCAGCAAGATTCTTTAAAGAGTGGAATCAATAATAAAGCAACGCTTTTCTTTGGATAAAATCAATTATACTAAGAGATCTTTTTCTTTCTTGGTATTCTTAAGTTCAAAATATCAAATTGTGATCCCATATTAGAAAGGTTTTTAAGATAAAATTTTAGATAAAACAACTTCGAACATCTAAATTATTTGCTTCCTTGGTAAAAGTAATAAATAACTGTCTTTATACGAGCAGAGTTTTTACTAGTTTTGTATTTCTAGGAAATATATTCCGCAAGAAGTGCTAAAAGCACCTCAACTCCCAGAAACGTAAGAGCTAAATTTAGAATTACGCACAAATAATATACTGGATTTTAGAGTGGTTGAATTTGAAACACAGCAAAACGTATTTTGTAGAATTTAGAATTATTTTTGTACAAACTTACAGTTTAGTAAACACAGATTACTAATTATTTTAACTACATATATAAAGTCATTTTTTTACTTTTTTTATATCCATGAATTAATTTATTTTATTAAAACATTAACTAGTAGCAAAGAACCATCAAGTTTATTTTTTAATTAAACACAAAATTAATTTTTACAGATATGGTCTATTATTAATTGTGCTTGTTCATTATCTTTATTTAAATTAATTTAAGGTTATTCAAAAAAAAAGTTAGCAACGCCATGACATGCAATATTTATTTAAATATTTGTTTTTAATTTCATAACATAATATTAATAATTATATATATATATATATATATATATATATATATATATATATATATATATATATATATATATATATATATATATATATATATATATATATATATATATATATATATATATATATATATATATATATATATATATATATATATATATATATATATATATATATATATATATATATATATATATATATATATATAATTATATTTTATATATACATATATATAAATATTTATATATATTCAATTATTTAATATATTTAGGAATAAGTTGTTATACGAATTGCTTTACAAAAAATATGAAAAAATGTTTATAAAAATGTTTTGTTTTTGCTCTTATATTTTCAACAAAATGTATACATGGTTCAAAATTATAAGAAAAAACTTAATTTTTTTAAATATCCTTATTTTGTTCATTTTTTTTTCGCATTAAATTTTAGATATTTTTTATTGACTATATCCTATATTCAATTGTTTAAGAAATATTCGCATTTAAATCAAATTTAAATAAAAGATATCGTCAACTCAATTTTTTACTTTCTATTTTTAGATTTATTTGATTACAAAATAGCCATAGAAATGATTATGTAACATCACGAGTAGAAAAGGTTTAAATTAAAAAGGTCGATTTAAAAATTTTTTAAAATTTAAATAATAAAACTGTAGTTTAACATAGCTAGTTACTATGTTATTATGACCCTCAAAATCGCTGAAACATAAAACGCAAAACAACATTAAAAAATAGCGAAATTTCTTTTAAATTTGTATTTAAATGCGAATATCTCTAAAATTAAATTTAGGGTATGGTATGCTAAATAAAAAATATCTAGAATTTTATGCCTGTACAAAATATAGGGATATTAAAAATGTTTGTCCTTTACACTTTTGATCACCCTGTATACATAACGTTTTTTAAAATAAGAAAAAAAGCAAAATATTTTATTTAAAAGTTTTTTCAATTTGAATATTTAAAGAATACAATGGTACTTACAGACTATATACATACATAGGCTGTTACAAAATGTTGTGGGGAAAATTTAGGGCAAATTGTACATCTAAAAATATGAAAAAAAGTTCATATAAGCATGGGTCCGGAAATGCTTCGTTTTTATGATACGGGGTGTTTAAAGTATTTTGTCTTTTATAGTTTATTTCACATTTCTCCAAAACCCGTGATGATACGCAAATGTATAAATATAGGTCACATTTACATGTATACACATTTTTTCTAAGGCACTTACATCAGTGGCGTTCGTGCCGGCAAATCCTTATTTTAAGCGAAAAAACTGTACGCCACTGGGTTTTCGCAAAAATTAGTATTGCTTTTTTAAAGCCAGTTTAATTTTGCTTAAAAAGTACCCCTTGGACTTTTTTGTTCTGACTCACCGTTTTCAAAATAAAAATAAAAGTACACTTAGCTGTTTCCCGAATTATTTATAATTTTAATATTTTATTTGTACTAATTGTTCAGGAACAATGTATTCGATTTTAACTTTAGATCAAATACTAGAAATGGCTTCCTTCTGCTTTAATGCATGCTGTAAATCGCATTCGAATATTTCTTCTGACCCTTTGAAGTATTTTAGGTCTCTGGCGAAAACAGCTAATTATACGAATTAATAAATTAATTTTTATTTCGTAAGTCAGGACGACAAAGTCCAGGAGGCAGTTTTTAAGCAGAATTAAACTGGCTTTAAGAGTTAATAGCAACTTTTGAGAAAATCAGTGGCGTACAGTTTTCTTTGCCAAAAATAAGAACTTACCGGCACGAACGCCACTGATGTAAGTCCTTAGAAAATAATTTTGTACATGTAAATGTGACCTATAATGATACATTTGCCCGTAGCAAAACTTATCTCAATATCTCCACAGGTTTTCGAGAAATGTGAAATAAACTAAAGAAGGCGAAAAACTTTATTAAACACCCCGTATCATAAAAACAAGAGGCATTTCGGATAAATTTTTTTTTTAATTTATAATTAAATTTTATATATATATATATATATATATTATATATATATATATATATATATATATATAAATATAAATATATATATATATATATATATATATATATATATATATATTATTATTTTTTTTAAATTTTAAAATTTATTATTATTATTTATATCTAATATTTTATATATATAATTTATTTAAATTATAAATATTTATATATATATATATATATATATATATTTTAAATTTTTTTAAATAGTTTAATTTTTTAAATGTCTTTCTTTGTTTACCACAGATCGCTTCCCAAAAACTAGAATGGAATGCCAAATCAAAAATAGGATCACTAGAAAATGCCTCCTATAAACCAAAAGGTGGGGACAAAAAAATTGAGACTGTAAAGTTGGATTTTAAAGAGAAAGCTAAACCAAAAATTGGATCCAAAGATAATATCAAGTATCAGCCAGGAGGGGGAGATGTAAAGGTAAGTTTTAGATGTTAATTATATTTGCTATATTTATATAATATTTATTCTTACTATTTTTTGCCGTTTCCTGAAATGGCTAGTCAGTATTGCCGGCAAACAGCGTAACAACCTTTTTATTACAGATGTTAATTAACTACACGGGCCCACAAAAAAAATGTAATTTTGACAAAAAAACTTCAGTCCAAACAAGAAAATTTTTCTTTTCTTTTTATCATTGTGTATTTTGTTTTTTTTAGTTACCAATAATTTATTTTATTCTTTTAAATCCCAAATCACCTAAAATTTGCAGAAAAAAATCCAAAAACAAAAAAATATTAATTTTTAAATTTTTTCCAGGGGTATACCTTGAATAAAGCCTGAAAATTCGATGTTTTTATTATAGCTCCTAAAATATTGCATTTATACAAAAAGGTTATATAACATAAATTAAAGGTCTTGTTAAAATACCTACTTTATGTTTTATAAAGTCTCGTGTATTTTTTATAGTTTTTAAGATATTGACGTTTTAAATTAAAAAAAAAACGCCAATATCTAAAATAACGCTTTTTCCCGATTTTTTGCTGTTTGACCCTCAATTTTGACTTTAGATTAGTGTTCAGCAAAAAAAATAAACCAAAAAATCTTAATCGGACACCCAGCACACACCACTTTTTTTTTGTGGGCCTGTGCTATTTAGTAATTTACTGTAATCCCTGAATCCGTTTAGGAAAATGGCGTATTAATCATTTTTAACTTATGGTTTGCCTAGGCATTATAGTAAATGACTGAATGGTTAGAATTTCTTAGTGAAATGCAGGATATGACGAATTTTAGTATTTGACGCTAACATGTATACCTCAAAAAAAAATTATCGCGTTTTTTTTCTTCGTTGAAATTCATAACATCTAAAAAGTGGTCTTAGATTCGACTTTAAGGCAAAGCACTGTACTTTCTTAATAATCCTTAATGTTTCTTACGTGTCAGCAAATATTTAAAAAAAATAAATATTTGTGCGCATCATACAAACATAAATTATGTGTTTTTTTTTAATGTATTTGTAGTAAAATTATTTTTTTAAAATGGGCGTCTTTATCTTTTTTTTAAATGACCAGGATTCAGTAGCAGAAGAACTTAGTTCTAAAAACAAATCTGTAAGTAAATGGATTTGCAGGTTATACGAAAAAACTGTGTTGTCTGTAAATACACGATGCATATTAGGCAAAAAAAATATGTGGAATATAAATAATTTACTTATATTAAAACTGATATTATTACACATATTATGTTTTCACACGTGTGTCTAATGTTTTCTGTTAGTAAAGACTTTTAGTTGGATAAGATACGTAGACGTATTAATGCTCGTACACAGTAAACGCTTCGTGACTTGTCTGTTAGCCTAGTAGCTAGTATCCACCTTTGCTAAACTGCATGGTACAAAGCTACAGTTTTGCATATGGTATATTTATTATTAGTTAAACAGGAAATTCGATGTCTGGCAGGGTTGACGCGATTGCAAAACCGCTCTATCAAACCAAAAAATTTTCGAATTTAAAAAAAATATGATTTTTATTACGGAAAAACTAGCAATGCTTAAAATAATATTAAAATACTTTTAGCTAAATGTCGAGTGTTTCTACTTTACCCGAGATATACATTTTTAAAATATACATTACAGCTGGTAAATTTAATTGTACTTTGTCAAACATAAATTTTCTTATTTTACTACAACAGTCTCACAAAAAAAAGTTAAAGGTCTTAGAGACTTGACCTTAGTATCCCAATGTTTTTGGGGTCGCTGACTCCAAATTCAGAGTTAGTTTGACCTCATCAGGTCAGGGTCAAGATCATTTCAAGGTCAAATCGCAACCACATTTGATGGGGTCAAACTGACCAGTATTCGATAGGGACCTCAAAAACATAAGTATGCACTCTTTAAATTTGGTTGCGATTAATTTTGCAGATTTGACCTTGAAATGACCTTGATCCCGACCTTAAGTTCCGAAAGACTTGAACATAGAATCCCTATGTTTTTGGGGTTGCTGAATCTGAATCCAGGGTCATTGACCCCATTAGGTCAGGGCCAAGGGCATGTCAAGGCCAAATCTGCAAAATTAATGGCAACTAAACGCATAAAGAGTGTATACTTATGTTTTTGAGGTCGCTGAATATAAATCTATGGTCAGTTTAACCCCATTGGGTCATGGTCACGAAATATCTTAAGGTCAAATCTGCCAAATTATAATTTTACAGATTTGACCATGAATTCGTACTCATCATCACATGAGTATACACTCTTTAAATTTAATTACGAATAATTTCGCAGATTTGACCATAAATTTCCTGGACCCTGACCTGATAGGGTCAAATTGACCCCGGATTTGGATTTAGCGACCTCAAAAACATAAAGATATTATAGTCAAGTCTTTCGAACCTTCAATTTTTTTATTGGGCTGAATTCGAATCCGGTGTCAGTTTGACCCCATCAAGTCAGGGTCGAGGGCATTTCGGTTTTAGCGTCCCAAAAAAAAAATAAAGATACCATGGTCAAGTCTTTCGTAC
The DNA here is from genome assembly GCA_019359885.1 of Listronotus oregonensis. Taxonomy (NCBI): domain Eukaryota; kingdom Metazoa; phylum Arthropoda; class Insecta; order Coleoptera; family Curculionidae; genus Listronotus; species Listronotus oregonensis. Next base: position 22,095 of record JAHBCN010013650.1, read on the forward strand.
CTTCAATTTTTTTTCTTTTGTGTTGCTGTGTTATTTATACACAAAATTGTAGCTTCGTACCTCGCAGCTTAGTCCAGGTGGCTGCCAGCTCTCTGACTATTGGTTTAAGTTTAAACTGCTGTAGTTTGAATTAAAGATGTTTCTTGGACCTCCATTGTTTAGGTCCAAGGCCAAGATTACAGAAGTGGTTACCTAATATTACTAATATCTAAAGACGATTTGATCGGATTATGGTATCCATCGCCTTAAATTGATGTCGACCTCGACATTAATTTAAAAAAAATGTAATTTTAAAAACGGTTTATCAACGTCTACTTATATTTTTCAACTAAAAGTGTTTATTTTATTTCACAATATAGGCTAGAATTTATCCAATTATTGGCATTTACTGAACTCTCTTTGAATTTCACTCTGTATATATAGCAATATTACTTTAAAAGCGTTGCGTGCTGCTTACACTTTCACTCTCACTCCATGTTTTGCTTTTTGTAAATGTCTAAATATAAAATACTTTGTAGAAATTATGCAAATTTGATTATATGACTTACCAACATTAGAAATTATCACGATAATTCTATAAAACCGTAAAAAAGGTAAAGTTTTCATAAGACCTTCAACATTATTGTTTTTTTTTTTGAAAACTTGTTAATATTTGTCGGTATGACCTTTAAGCATATATTTACAAGAAACAGTCTTGTCGTTCGGCAGTGCGAACAAACTTGCGAGAAGAAGAAGAATCAAAATATAACCTTTCACTCTTACTCCACCTACCTGGTTGTCCGGTGGAAAAGGATATAATAATAATAATAATAATAATAAATGGTTAGTTGTGGTTATTGTTGGTGTGGTTGTGGTGTTATATGTACCCCGCCCATCAATTAACAAGTAGAGCGGAGTATATACACCGAATATATACAGCAGGCCAATAATGCACCTGGAGAAAGAGAAAAAGGTTATATTTTGATTCAGGCAAGGCTGCCTCTAGTAAGTTTATGTTCGAAGGGTATGATTGTCCATTTTTAACGCTTTTAAAAATAACACCATTAATTATGGCATGGGCCCTACAGGCAACTTTTGTCGGTCTTTGTGGCAGATGGAGCTGGACTGCTTTAAATTCTTTAATTCCTTCTTTTGTTTCCTTGACTTTATAGTTTTACTGATAATCCTAAATAAGGTGAATAGCGTGGCGAAAATATAAAAAGTATAGTTTTGAATTTTAAAACACCTAGTTGTTTTCTCGGTATATAAATTATATTCTAGGTACTAAAGTAGTTACAATAAATGCGGTAATTATTTTTGTATTGTTTAATTATTACTCTTTATACCTAACAGAGCTATTAGCATTTTAAATACGCCGAAACAACATTTGGGTATTTAAATAACACGTAACCTCACAATGCATCACAAAATATGTGCAAGGCGATTATTTCACTATGCTGGCACAGGCGACGTTGCCATATTTTATTAAGGTACCCACCAAATGTTTAAAATTTAAATTTACCAAAAATTTATTAAAGTTATTGTACAGGGTGTCCTAAATTCGAGGCTCATCATTGGAATCTCGAAAATTTAAAGAGATATGAGGTCAATTAAATGGAGGAAAACTAGCTCAATTTGATGCTGATCAAAATGCCACCTTAGAAAATTAAAAATTTCGGATACTTCCGAAGACTTTTTGAAAAAAACGAATATTCGCGATTTCATTTTTATTTTTTTATGACCCTTAAATAGATGTAACAAAATAAATTTCACATTTTTATTGCTACTTTTTCTATTTTATAAGAAAGTGATATTATATTTACACACCGACGTTTCGTCTTTGAGCTGTCATCATCAACATTTTTTTTTAAATACGATCCTGGATTTTTTATCTTAAATTGTAAGAGCTTCCAAGATCCCAAAACCAATGATGTATCGTCATGGGCGTAGCGAGGTACGGGCAGAGAGGGGCAGCTGCCCCCCTTATAAGAGCGGTCGTTCGCTGGTAAACTGGAATTCTGACGAGCTTTATAACTTGGCCTTTTAAAACCTAAAAAAAAATTTTTACC
>JAHBCN010013650.1:24159-79110 GCA_019359885.1 Listronotus oregonensis
GATAATTGTACAGGGAGCGTCCTAAATGATTTGAGAAATGCGGCGCCGTACTAAGATGATGTCAACTTTGTCAAAAATATTAAGGTCACATTAAAAAAATATTAGTCTATATCGTTATTATAATTTAGAGTTGTTTTATTATTTTATTTGTGATACAGCAATATGTTGTTTATTAAAGCAGATTCAAAAGACATGGCGCACATAACATGGGATTCTGGCTCTCGAACGATTTTTTTTTTAATTTGAGTAAATTGTTTTTTAGATCAACAGGAACATCTTTTAAATAGGACATTTTTGTGCAGGCCTATAGGGTGGCCCAAAAAATCACTGAGAAATTAAAGCTTAACTGTTTAATAATTCCAATATAAACGCATAAAAAGAGTGAAATTTCGTCTAAATCCAAAGAAATATTATTTTATATATTTGTTTAGAGTTAAAATATTTTAATTTTACATTTAACACATACAGGTCGGTCCAGTATAGAATAAATATTATGGATTATGCAAACTAAAATGTTTATATCGTATATACTTGTAAATATTTTTAGAAATTATACAGTTCTGACAGTTTATTAAAGTAAATTAAAATTAAAATATTTTGGTTTATTGTCCCAAATATACAGTGATAGTTGGAATTAAAGATTTTTTCTTGGATTGTTCCCACAAGATATTTTGTGACATATAAAGAGATACATAGTTTTAAAATTTGCACATTTTTCTGGCAATTTTTTAACGGAGGTGTAATAAAATTAAGCTACTCATAACTAAAATAATTTTCGTGTACACCTCCAGGGTGACGTATCTAGAAGGTTTCATTCACCATGCCTCCTGGATTTACTTATGTTTTTAGGATAAGTCGTTTTAAAATTGTTTGCCGCGCAAAAAATTACTGGTGTAAAATTATCTATTAATAATTTAATATTGTTTATTCAATTTTTTGTTAATTTGGCAAAAGTAAAAATTCTAAAGATATATAAAAATATATCATGAAATTATTATATTACTTGGCACATGTTTATTTCTTCGATACTGGAGCGCCCTGTATGTGTTGAATAGCAAATCATATTTCTTAACTCTAAGCAAGTATGTAAATAATTTTTTTGTTAAATTTTGATGATAAGGCAGGCTTTTTAGGCGTTTAAATTAGTATTAAGGAAAAGGGAAGCTGCAACTTCTCAGTGATTTTTTTAGGCCACACTATAGGCCTGCACAAAAATGTCCCATTTAAAAGATATTTCCATTGATCTAAGAAACAACATACTCAAATTTTTAAAAAATCCTTTGAGAGCCAGAATCCCATGTCCTTTATAACAACACAGAATTCAAAAATTTGATATTTATATAAATAATTAATAAAAAAATTAATGAATAAAAAAAAATTAGTTTTGTTTTTTATGGGAAAAAATTATATGTCTAAAGTCCTATACTCTGGACTCTCCACCTAGTTTCCAAAAATTTTCATTTTTTCAAATGAACTTGGATTGCTAAATAATTGTTTTAAAATTATCTAACAGATATTATCAAAATATGGATCATGTTTCATCATGGGATGAAGTATTTTTTGGCGAAGTATGAAGTTTTTAAAGAAATCTAAAATGACCAAAAAATCTTGCAAAAAAGTACGTTTTTTTACTTTTTCCTTGTTTATTGCTATTTTGTTACAAGCTTTACGAGTTAACAAGTTTTATACAGTATGGTCATTTAAGTTTGTTTTTTTTAACCTTTAAAATTTCTCTTAATTTTTTTTAATGATTACCCTAAACACTCTTATAAATTATTTAATATCAAATCAATTTCGCATATTTGTTTAAATTCAAGCACATTTGTAAAATTGACATAGATTTTTAATTTTTTAGGGAATGACAAATTTCATTTTCAACGATATTAAACACAACTCTAAATTTTGCAAAATTTATCTTTAATAAGGTAAAAGATTAGTAATGGTAATATGCCTATTAAAAAAAAGCTTAATAAAAGTACAAAAATTTTATTTTAAATGTTCATTAAAAAACTGTACAAATTAGTAGGCATAAGAAAAATCTACTGAAATTATCGCGGATTTCCAAGAAAAAAGAAACAAATGAGGGTTTAAAGTAAACATTATGACAGTTTGGTGACAATAATTTGTCTTTCTTGAATAATAATTATTTGTTTATTTGATTTCTAATGCCTCCTCCAAGACAGTTAATGTTAGCCGAGAAGGCACTAACCAAACCAATGCTCTAATACTTTTAAGATTTAGGTGCGTTTAGTACAAACACAATCCATACCTTGTGTTGTTAGTTTTAATTCATAATTAAATAGTAATAACGTTTACTTTTAACACTAATTTGTTCTTTTCCATGGGTGTCCGCCATTATTTTATTAGAATTTATGTATGTATATTTATTGTTTAATAAACATTTAAAATAAAAATTTTGCACTTTAAAAGAGCGTTTTTTGATATGCATATTGTTAATACTAATGTTTTGCCTTATTAAAAAAAAAATTGTAAAATTTTTAAGTTGCGTTTCATATCGTTGCAACAAACATGAAGTTTGTGATTCCCTTAAAAATTAAAAATCCAGGTTTATTTTACAAATATGCTTAAATTTGAACAAAGTTATTTAAAATTACTCCAATTTTGAATAATTTATGAGAGTGTTTAGGGTGAATATTCAAAAAAATAAATAAATAAATAACAGAAATTTTAAAGGTTTTTCAAAAAAAAAACAAAAAAATCTTAGGAGGCCATGTTTTGGTATTTAGGCATACTTTTAATTCTGAAGAATTTCTCCCTATAACATTTTGCTGAATTTTCTGAAATAAGGGTACTTTACTTTTGTACAATTTTGATATTTTTTGACCTACCCTGTATGCAGTTTGACTTGCAACCATTCTAAGTGCACCTAATATGAGGATCGAACATGCACCAACTTTTGGCAATATTTGTATTTTAATTGTGCAATTAATAAAAAAATCCCATAATGGCCACACTGTATAACAGAAAATTTATTGTCCGATGTTCTTTTTTAAAATAGCTCCTCCCCGATATTCTAAGGCACTAGCCGTCATCGCTAACGAGGATCAATATATTGATTTTTTTCTGAGTTAAAGACTAAATATAAACCCAAATCTCTTATTTATTTTCTTTTTATAGATTGACGTATTTTTTTAAAATTTGGATTGTTTGATGATCTAAAACAGTTAAAAAAAGGAAATCAATATAATTAAATATATTTACTTCTACAAAGTCTGTATTTTCTAATTAGTTGCCAATAGTTCTTAATTCCTCAATTAACTTAAAATGCCAGTTTAAAATTATAGGAGTTTATAGAATTAAATGTCAAGGCTCTTTATGTCATTAAATATCAGTCTGCACTATATTATCAATTAGTTCAAAAATAGACATTACGTTTAGTAATGTAGTTAGGTGTAAAATGCACATTATTTAAGTTACATAGTTCTTCAAAAGCTAGGTTTTCACTGAATTGTGTAACTTTATTGAATTAACTCCAAATAATTTGTAATATTTTAAAACTGTTTGGTAAATTTGCATTAAAAATATTGACTATAACATAGACTTTTATACTCTCCAAATCATACATCCCCAAATTTTTTATCCCGTGGACAAATTACCATGTTTTTTTAGTTTTCGGTAGATCCCCTACTTACCTAATATTGAAGATCTTAGTCAACGCCTGTGGGTCGATGAAGACCACTTTGGGAACCATCGCTCTAAATGATGCTTAGCTGAGGCACCAGTACAGGAAATGCGAGAAAATAAATTAATTTACTGCAACTGTTTATTATTGTTTTTTCATATACTGCCCACGAAGAGTTTTAAAAAATGAAAGTAGGTCAATTCATCGAAAAACATGTAGGGTAAACCATATAGTCGTTGGACACTTAACGGTATTTGATTTTTTAATATATAAAAAAAAATCTAAAACAAACATAGTCCGTTTCTTCTATAAAAAAAACTGGAAGTAAAATGAATGCTTTATATGCTACTGTAATAACATTTAATTAAATCATACAATTTCAATTTTTGACATAAACCTTTATTAGACACTTGCAAAAACTACAGTCATTGGACACTTTTCACAGTAATGGGACAAATAATATATAGTTATTGAACAGTTTTAGTCAGTTAATATTTTTTTTAGTAGAGTTTGTAATAAGTTTTATATTGAGTAAATAAATCATTTACATCGTCAGTAAGTATGACACACAAATAAGTCATTCTCTCTATCGGTTGGAATGTGAATCTGATGTTTTTTTGGAATACACTGATCATGAAACATTTTTGAACAGTCGTCACACACCAAGCATTCTTCAGCTTTAATGCATTTTTTACAGGTGGTACAGGAGTTTGTGGAATTTCTGTTTATTAAATTTTCTCCAAACAACGAACGTGTGGCAGATTGAACTTTTTTTGGAATCTGTAGTTTAATGTTTATATTTTCTGATGCATTTTAATTTTTTGCTGTGATCAACACTTTTTTTAGTATTTTTCTTTTCATCTCTCGTCTTTTTTCTCGCCTCCTTTTCTTCTTCTATTTTTCTTTTTTTATTGCTCTTTAAACATAGCTTTATATTTTTCTGACGTTATAGCATAGGGAAAATGCTCTGATTGACGCTTTCCTTTGCGTTCGGGAGTTTTTGGCCAAACTAAGAAGTTTCCAAAACCAGTATTATTAATAATTTTAAATGCTGGACTATCAATAATATTTGGTTGGCATGATTCAGTTAAAATATTTTTTTCAGCTGGTATTGATCTCGCGTTTAAAACTTTAATAGCACCATTATCTTCTATTAAGTTTTATTTTTTTTCTAAACTCTGTTGAGGGAGAGATGTTTCTCCATAATTGATTTCTTTCGGAAGGGATATTTCTTCATGCACTTCAATGATTTTCTGCTGTCGTAGAGATGTTTCTTCATATCCTTCATTAATTTCTTGATTTTTTTTGAATCATTTAAATTTTGAAAAGTTTTCCATATTTTGTAAAGAATAGAAAATTCTTTATTTTTATCTTCGAGCATCTTATCAGAATCAATACCACGAAAACATTTTATATTTTCCTCGCCGACGAGACTTACAAATGTATTGTAGCTTATGGTGGATAATGGAGAAATGTCGCTTTTTGTAGCTGTAGGTTCTTTTACTTTTTTGCCAAGGCATTTTGAGAAATATATATTATCAACATTAAACGGATGAAGTCCATAAACTCGAAATCCATTAATCATAGCTTCCTGGTTTACTGATGTATTTAAAACAATTTCCAAAATTGAAGCAAAGTTTAGCTTAGTTACCACTTCATTAACATGTGTACTAGACCAGTCCCTTACTGCTTTTTCCCAACCGAGCTTAATTGGCCGAAATACTGAGACGTCAGCCGGCTGTAAAATTATTGTTGCATTTGGATATAATGCAATAAGCTCTATCTTAAGCTGAGAACATAATTTGCTAACTTCATAAGTCAAATGAGTTTTATGACCATCTACGAAAAATATTACTGGCAACTCGATATTTTCCCTTAACAAATATGGGTGAAATATATTTGCAATAAATTCAAAAAATATTTCTGAGGTCATCCAACCGTTGTCACTTTTTGCAATTCCCCATTCAGATGGTACGCTTAATGCAATTTTCTCTGGGATCCTTTTATACCCGTATATTATCATCGGTGGGCATATCTTTCCACTAGCCGAAAACGTAAACATCACAGTCAAATTTTCCTTTGCTGCTCCACGTTCCACCGCATACACATTCTTATCACCTTTACAAGCAAGCACTTTTCCCGTGGCTGGACATATTTGAAAAGCTGTTTCGTCCCCATTAAACAGTCTTCTGGGGTCTTGAATAACATCTTCTAGATTATTTTCTTTAAAGTAATCTGCTATTTATTGAAACCATTTCTTTATGTCTTTCTCGCTTACACAAGAACTAGCTGATATGACTGCTTCACTTGTTCTTTTAACAATATTTGGATGTCGATGTAGAAAGGCTTTCACCCAACCTTTCCCTGGCCTGTTGTTTTTAAATGGATTGGGTCTTGGACAATTGTTCAGAAAATTTTGAACGCTAGATTGGAGGTCCTCTTTTTTCTCGGAAACCCTTTTCTTGCCAATTCGATAATCCAGTTGCTTAGCAAATTTTCTTCTTCTGACGTTAGAATTGGACGAGGTCCAAATGTTTCCTTGTGACCTGGTTTTTTTACTTTAAAGGATAGAGTCGACTTAGGAACACCGTATTTTTTTGCAGTCGCTCGCAAATTGCAACCCTGTCGGACTTCATTTATTGCAGATTCCATTGCTGCTGGATCATACTGCCTCTTAGACATTTTGATATTGATGATTACCTAAAACAAAAAAAAAACCTTGCAAAAATTTCTATACCACATTCTGTCTCATGGTATTTTGACAAACGTTTTTTAAACAAATTTCAAATTTTAAAATTGCAAAAAATACCTAAAATAATACAAATCATTCTGCTCAAACTGCATCTTAATCCGTTAATAGTTTATAGCCGCAGTCAAAATAACTTGAAACTAGTGTCGCCGAGCGTTGTAAATCTTGTGGGGGGCGAGGGGACTGTTTAAAAAAAAGGAATTTCTTTGCTTTCTCCCGCCGAAAGTAAAGAGCTCAACAAAAAGCCAAAATTCAAATCTGGCCCCTTGCCACCACAACTCTTGATTAAAATTCATTTAAAACCATTTATAAAACTTAATTATAGTTATTGGACCTACCATCATATAGTTATTGGACACGTGGCCAATAAGTAAAGAGTAATATTATGTCTATAAAATCCATCTGCTTAAAATTCTCTTATTTTTTTCATACTATTGGGCCTTATAAGTATAATTTTGTTAAAATTGTACAAATTTTAGTCATTGGACACCCTGTTCAATGACTATGAAAATGTTATATCAATATACACTTATTGGACATCTGTCAAATACCAAAATGATTCACGTTTAGGCGAAATATCAGAGTAAAAGCTTTACCATTTGTTACCATTCTAAAAGCTAATTTAAGAAAATTACAATATTTCAAACAAGACTTACCCTGATTTAATACACGTTACACAAGCACTTCTCTAAAGCAAATAATAACGAAATCACACCAGTAATCACAACACGTGGTTGATTCCTCTTGAACTTGAGTTTGAATGACACCAGTGACATCTAACGGAACTGTCTTTATATAGCATTTACAGACATAAATAAAATATTGTTTTTGGGTTATTTCTAAGCTTAAAATTGATACAGGTTTCTTGTTTTTGAAAAGACAATTTCGGATGTCCCGTAACTGTCGGCGTCCAATGACTGTGTGGTTTACCCTATCTTTTCTGCAAAATGAATATATGCAATATTTGACATTTTTACAATATTTTGGTGCCATGTGCTATGTAAATATGAAAAACATTTTAAATATTTTATATTTTGACCCAGAGTTCGGTATGAAGCCTTTTCCATCCATCCAAGATCACGATGGAGTATCTAAACGACTTAAAAGAACTTGCCGCCAGAAACAACAGGATAGAACTCCTTTGGGTTCCTAGACTCGGGCGTAGAGGGTAGTGAGAAAGTAGGGTCCTTAAGACTATTAAAGCAAGTGACAAAAACAAAAATACACAAATGACAGGTCACTAAGAAAACACTTGCAGAAAATGGGCATACACGACGGTCACACAGCATAAAGGCTTTCCGGGGAAGAAGAGGTAACAGCCTCACACATTTTTTTTATCTTGGGACAGTCCACAAAGACTGAGGCCTAACCCAGGCCACACCAGACTTAAATATTTGGAGTTTTAGAGAAAAAGGGAAAAACTCTGCGGTTAGCAGGTCCATAGTCTGCAGACGCGTAGTAATCGCAACACCTAGACTTACGTTTTTTTTACTGGACCCAGATTTTTAATAACATTTAAAAGGTCTGTCGCACAAGGTGGTTGTCACTAAATGATTCCCTTTTCGCAACTAAAGTAAACTATGTAACAATTATGAAAACATTGTACGAAATAAACTGAATCCCAGTAAAAAAAAGCGGAAAGAAAGTCAAAATATTATCTTGTGTTTTATCTTAAATAGTAACAAAACATTAAAATTCTGGTTTAAAATAAAATAAATGCACTGCATGATAATTATAATACCAAACACAAATGATGTAGATAGAAAAAGTTAAAGAAAAAAACGCCATTTTTGTTTATCATCACCCGTAACGTGTGGATAAACAGGGAATATTTAGAATGGTGGCAAAACGTTATATGCATAACATAATTTATATGCAGAAAACTATAAAAATTGATTGATGATGTAGGTAATTAAATGTAAAATATTATGCAAATATGTAGAATACATTATTTAATATTAATTATTATAATAAGCGTCGATTAAAGGTTGAATACAAATATAAAATAAATATAAACTATTCTTTATTTATCGAAACTCTGGGTTGGTTGGTTGATTGGTTGGTTTAAGCAGACTTGGTCGCGTGCCCATATTTGCAGTGCAGTCCATTTGCTTATTGTGATCCCCGTTCTTGTTATAGAAGCCCGCTTCCTCAATTCCCCCTAATTTGATTTCACCCCCATGTTTATGCGGAGAGGGTTTTCGCTGTTATATTCTCAAACCGTATGTGTCTTTTGTGGAAAAAAAAAACTGCTGTTGTTTTATTACCCTTTTAGAAAAACCTTTAAACCCGGCATTACTAAGCTTGGGGTTTTTTTTTTTGAGTCAAAAGTATTTCTTTCCTTCAAAAATATATATATATATATATATATATATATATATATATATATATATATATATATATATATATATATATATATATATATATATATATATATATATATATATATATATATATATATATATATATATATATATATATATATATATATAAAAATTTTTTGTAGCATCCCAGACCCTCTTTAGAATACTGTTCTCATGTCTGAGGAATGGCATTTCCTACAACACTTAGCATTCTGGACTTCATTAAAAAAAGGCTTTTTTTTTTATCTTTATGACAACTCACAAATTATTATTATATATGTATATTATATCCTACGGATTATATATACATATATAACCTAAGTAAAAGTACCGTGCGTGGGTGTCGGGTTTCCGGTGTTTAACCCATTTCTTAGTTGTTCCGTCAACGTTGTCCAACATGAAACATGCAAATGTTGCATTTCACAGCACCTTTTAGACAACGCGGTAGTGCCACCACGGACGTTATTTTAAATAACTACTACCTAGATATGTCTGCCCGGCGGGACTGGGATTCGAACCCGGATCGCAGGCGCGACGAGCCAAGGCTCTGACCACTACGCTACCGGACAGACAACGAACCATCTCATCTCATCAAATCTTTGTCTTAGTATTGCTTCCTTCTCTTGCCCACCAACAAGCTGTAGGGGATCGGTAGCTTTTTTGTAGGTATTTTCACGGCTTTTAGTTGGCCAGTATAATTTCACCCCTGGTAGCTCCCAACAGAGCAACACGTAGTGCCACTTTTAAGCACCTTTTTACAGTCTAATTTGAGAGGCTTTTTACTTTGTTCGTTTCTTCATCCCTAGAGTGTCCAGACTATCAGTGGCAGTAGCAAGGTGTGAAGGTGCCCTACACCAGTACAATCGAGGGAAGCCCCTAAGTACATTGAGTTTTTTTGCTTTTTTTCGCAAAGATCTGTATTAACTTTTCTAAGTTTTCAGAGCTTCTCAGATAGTTTTTTACTATTTTAACTTAAAAAAACTCCTTGCGGCTGTTGGTACGGTAACTAGTGATGAGCGAGACCGGTCTTGGTCTTGCGGTCTTGGTCTTGGTCTTGCAGCAAGACCAAGACCAAGACCGCCTTTTCGCTTGCAAGACCAAGACCAAGACCGGTGTATGCAAGACCAAGACTAAGACCAAGACCGAGGGGTGCAAGACTACGCAAGACCAAGACCGACCTGCAAGACTCTTGCACTTCTGCGACTTTCTTTTAATATTATAAAATTTAATTTTTATATTCACTATACAGAGGTATTTTATACCGACATGACAAAAAATATGTCAAAAATGGCTAAAAAAGGCAATTATTTAATAAGTAACAAGTTTCTTTAATTAAATAATAATTAAATTATTCCCTTTGTTCTTTTATACAGTTTTTTAACAACGATAACGAGTAAATTCAATAACATGTTTCAAAAATAATAAGATTGTGACTCAATAGTCCCACAAAGCTCTATATCTCCGAAACCATTCACAACAGAAAAAAATAGGGGTACAAAAGTTATAGAAGCTGAAAATTACTTTTATATTCCTAATGTTTTTTTTTTTTAATTAGCTATCTGGTGATGTCACTTACAGGGTGAATCAAAAATTTCCACAATATAGAAAAACATTATTTTTGTTCCACACTAAGAAGTGGCACCATTATATTGCTTCTTAAAACTAAGATATAAATGTAAAAAAATGGATTAATAAAAAATAATATTTTCATGTCATATAGGAATATTTTTTATACAAATGAATTTTAAATATCACTTTCGGCTTAGACGGAAAATAATATTTAAAAACCATCTACGTTGATATTGCTCCTATATGAGAGTTGAACAATTTCCAATATAATATATATATATATATATATATATATATATATATATATATATATATATATATATATATATATATATATATATATATATATATATATATGATTTTTTAAATTGATTTATTGCCACAATTTTTTTTTAGTTTAGGTTAAAAGCTACAAATAAGGGAGTTTTTTGAGTGACGGTAGATTTTTCGAAAAAATTTGAAATAGAAAGTAGTTTTACATTTTACGCCCTTTTTTTCTATATTTTTTTTTATGTTCAGTTTTTTTACCATCATGAACGGTTTCGGAGATATCGAGCTTTGTCACACTATTAACATTTTTATGCAGAATGTTTATAAAGTATTTGTGCCAACTTGTTTGACTTATTCAAAGAAAAAAAGTTTATATGAACTTAAAAGATTCCCGATTTTTTTTTAAGCAGAAACCTATGTTTACCTATTAGAATCATTTTTACGGAAATTTCACATCTGGTTTGAATTATTTTTTTCCGTTCACACAGTACACAGATTTGTTTTAATTCTATATGCTTTTAAAAAATAAATAATTCTTATCACTAAAATATTTATATGTACCACCAAATATATAAAAGCAGGTTGTGTCTACATTTAGAATATGCTTTTTAATCAAATAATTTAAATGTACGTGTAAGCTTAAAATAGGTATACTTTAATATTTTTTAAAGCAAAAAATATAGTCGCCATCTTAATTTATTTTTTTAAATATTAAAATATATATTTTTTTTTTACAAAATTATTACTACAAAAAAAATCAAGACTCTTGCGAAGACCAAGACCAAGACCCAAAACCGGTTGGTGCAAAACCAAGACCCAAAGCCCGGTCTTGGTCTTGTCTGCTTCTCATCACTAACGGTAACAGGTAATGTTAAAAACAAGATACAAGCCGCTATAATTTCTAAGAAACTTGATACTCTAATATTTAATTATTATCAGGTCAGCAAGATTTTTTATTGTGAAAAATTTTCAATTTCTGATTTAAGGCATAGTTTTAAAGTAATCAAACATAAATCCAGATGATTTAGGGCGCTCCCTAAATCATTTGGAGTATATTCGTGAATTTTAAAATTATGACATCACCATAAGTTGTTATTTAAATTTTTATGAGTTAAAAAGCCAATTCTTCGGTTTAAAAAAAAAAGTAAGGAAACCAAATTTTCGTAAACGTTTTTTAATAATGTGGTAGGTAGCCTGTTGTAGATCTGTGCTGGGATTTTTTGAAGTTTTCGATACTGGATTTAGGAATTTAAATATATCAGTAAACATATTAAGCAAAAAAATAAAATCGTAACTTTTAAGTATATACTTCCATGGTAGCAAATATGTTTACAAATTTTTATCAAAATTCAATAAATAATTCTGGGTGTTGCATTATCTATGTCACTTAGTATATTTTAATGTAACTGAGTTATCATTGGAATACCCCGTATATTAACTATATATCGATCCTGCCGTAGAGGGCACTACAAGGAAAAGTTAGCTTTTCCGGCAGACCTCGCGGATTCTAGTTTTTCAGTCGGTTTTTCCTAACCTGCGTGACTAGTGTTGGTAACGTGAGGTAACAGGTAACACTTTAGCCGTTACGACTGTCGATTGTTTTATTAGACTGGCCGCTTTGTAAATAGGATTGGTTGTGCAGTAAAGTAAATGCTTGTAAAATTTTGGTTGGGTGTCGTTTGAAGTGTCTGTTTTGATTTTACTAGTGTTGCACTGTTGAATAGATGAAAAGTGGTGGTAATTTATTTAAAGAGATTGTACAGGGTCTTTGATTATATTTACGTGGCACTGGAGCCTATATTTTTAAAGATAGAAAAAAATGTTTCATATAAAAATTGTAGGTTCTTTTTCATATTATCTTTCTTAATTATCGCATTAAAAAAAATGGAAAAATATAGGCAACTTTTTTAAATGGAACACTCTGTATATTATGCGCTAAAATTAAAGATCGTTTTTTGCTTATTTTAAATTAATATACATTAATGATATTTGAGGAACCATTTTAAAGATATTTTAGCTTAAATTAAAACTAAATTGCAAAAAAGTTTATATTAGTATCAAGAAAGCAATGGAAACAATAAAATTGTTATGTTGCTAAATTTGATGAGGGTTTTCTTTGGACCGATAATGTGTATTCTTGCGGTTAAACATTCCTGCTATAGTAAAGGAAGACTCGTCGGTGTAAAGAATTTTATATAAAAACTCTGGATCTTGCTGCATAAGCCCTGCTATTTCCAATGCATACTCAGGTCGGTCCTACATGTTTTGTTCAAAAATTCTGATGGACTAAATATTAAGGATGAAATTTTAAATTTAAAGTTGAATAAATTTTATAATTTTTTTTTTAATTTATAGATTTATACTTCAGGATTTTTTAAAATTATTAAAATTAGTTAGTGCTTATCCAATAGAAAAAGCATAATAATTATCCTGGAAAAACACGAGGATATCCAAATCTTCGTTTTTATTTTGTGTTACCTCTTTATTTTGATAGTGTTTATATGTACATGGTTCCCATTGTTAAGGATATAATAAGTAATATTCCCTTTACACTGTCGTCACATTATTATTCTTGCCATAAAAAAGAGGCACAATAGCAATTTTTTGTTCTTCTGAATAACCCATCGACAAGAGAGTAATTTAAAGTATAATAGTTTAAATGATAAACCCAAACTTTTTACAATATCGAGACGTCAAATTTATCATAATAATTTTATTTTTTCCATGGCTTTCTTGATACTAATATATTTTTTTATTTAAGCTAAAATATCTCAAAAATGGTTTACCCAAATATCATCAATGTATAGAGTATGTCCGCGGATGCGGTTAACAAGAGGACAAATGGACCAAAAATTGAAAGATACGAAAAAAAATCATTCTTGATAAAAAATTCTGCTTGTCGAAAAAATATGAACTACAATGAGAAAATAGATTTTTATCATACAGGCGTCTCAAAAATGCAAAAACATAAAATCAAACAAGAGCAAACAGTCATTTTTTGTCCTTTTAACGTGAAATAATAAATAAAAAACTTGCTTCAAATTTACTTCTAAACCTGATCCGAACTTACTGAAGAAAATTTAAATTTATGAAAAATTAAAAAAAAACATTTTTCAAGTACCTACGCATTTTACTACTTTTACTTGATTATCACCTTTACATTACTAAACATTAATAAAAATAAATATACAATGGAAAAAATGTAAAATGCGTACTTGCAAAATTGTTGTTTTTTTTTCGTAAATTCAAATTTTCCTCAGTAAGTTCGGAATCAGAATAAGAAATAAATTTGGAGCAAGTTTTTTATTTATGATTTTACGTTAAAAGGCCAAAAAACGAATGTTTGCTCTTGCTTAATTTTTTTTTGAAATTTTGTAATAAAAATAATCTATTTTCCAATTGTAGTATATATTTTTTTGACAAGCAGAATTTTTATCAAGAATGACTTTTTTTCGTATCTTCGAATTTTGGTCCAATTTGTCCTTTCGTTATTAACGCATTCGTGACATACTGTTTATAATATTTTATAATATATATATATATATATATATATATATATATATATATATATATATATATATATATATATATATATATATATATATATATATATATATTATATTTTTATAAATATATTTAGTATTTTCCTTCGGTTTCCTGGGGATAAGGTCAGGCAATATATAAAAACAGTTGCTTACTAAAATTTTCATATAATTTATGTCAATTACGACGTTTCGGCCTGGAAGAGCCTTCATCAGGTATATATGTTTTTTTTTATAACAACAAATCGATCTTAAAACTAAGGGGTTTCTCTTGAAAAACACTCATTTTTGTTTTTGTGTAATGAACATTTAAAACTTAAAGTGACAAACAAACACTTAACATAAATAAATACAAATGATTTGTATTTATTTGTGTTATAATTTTAAGTGTTTGACAACAAAAATGAGTGTTTTTCGTGAGAAACCCCTTAGTTTTAAGATTGATTTGTTGTTATAAAAAAAATACATATATACCTGATGAAGGCTCTTCCAGGCCGAAAAGTCGTAATTGATAAATTATATGAAATTTATGAACTGAGTTTAGAAATCAAGTTTTCAAGGCTAGTTATATATATTGCTATATTTATATACTAAGAAAATCCAGAATATTTTGGAAAAACATAAATAATTTATATAAGGCAAAAAATAAAATAGAATATATATATATATAATATATATATATACTATATATATATATATATATATATATATATAATATATATATATATATATTTTTATATATATATATATATATATATATATATATATATATATAAATTGCAAGAAAAGATCTTTTATTATAGCGCCTAATATACAGAGTGTTCCATTTTAAAAAGCTTGAAATTGCCTATATTTTTCCATTTTTTAAATGCGATTATTTATTACTTATAATTTCAAAAGATGATATGAAAAAACCTACAATTTTTATATTTTTTTTCTATTTTCAAAAATAAAGGCTCCAGATGCCATGTAAATATAATCAAAGACCCTGTACATTAATGCATAATTGTATTTGCTTAGGATTCCGAAAAATCTCTCAAATTTGTCACGTGACACTATGATAAAATACATTATTAAAATTTATTAAGTTATAAGATCATTCGTGCGACAATGGTTTAATTTTTTTTAACCTAACAAACGCAGTTTTCGGAATAAAAAAAAACTGCCTAAATACCATTTGAATCGCACAAAAAGGCTAGACTCTTATTATTATTTGTAAATCACATCTAACGTTTCTTTATTTAATTAAAATCAGGTAGTTAAATTAAGTTACAATTTGCATTAAAATGTACATTTAAATTTTTAAACTAAAATTTTTCGTAAACGGTTAAATTGAATCTATTGTTTTAATGTATGCATCTTTTACTTAGATTTATCCCTTCATTCCAACTGTTAACTTAGGTTTACGAAAAAACGCGCGACAAAAAAGTTTTTTATGATAAAACACGCCTAACCTTAGAAAATCTGCGAAGTTACGTTTAAATTACATCTTTCTAGTAGTTGGAATTAAATAAAAATCGTTTTCATAACCATCCCTTTAACTTAAAAACTGGGCATTTCTGGACCCATGGTAATAGGAACTTTTCTTGTTATTTTAGCTTTAGTCCAATAACTGAAGACCTGAAAGTACCCAAAGCTGTAAATAAATCTGTTCAATTTTCTGAGATCATTAAACACTTGCTACGTACTCATTATAAAAAAGAAATGTTAATAACAAACCATTTTTTCAAAAAATATCAATAAATTAATGAGATACTCTCAAAATATTGTGAAAAAAAACTTTACCCCTTTTTTAATATTCTAGAAAAATCAGAATGGACCCAAACTCATATGCAATGATAGGTACGGGTTTTCCCATTTCGATGAACTTTGAATGATTAAAAAATGTACAATATTGCTCGAGAAATGGAACAACTTGTCCGGCCGCTTATAAGTGAATCCATGAAGATACCGGCATTCTAGCGGTAGAGCGGCAGCTGAAATGAGGGGACTTATGGGTCCCGTTATATCGAAAATTATCGATTTTTTAAAAATACTTATAAGGACCATTTTTGTAGACTACAGGCGATCTTCATTTTTTGTTTTAACAAAAATTCTCCAATTCGCATATTTTGGCAGATATTAGCGGGAAACCCATTTTTCGGGTCTTGAGGGGCCATTTTTATCCCTTTCCCACCCGTTAATGTTGATAAACTTTTTTTCGCTCGAAAGCATCCCCAAAGACCTAAGAATTGCACCACAAGAGAAAACTGTACAGATTTATTTACAGCTTTGTCCCTTCATTTACTGGACTACTTACGTTTTCACGGGAATAATTTAGAGGAAAGGTCTTTCTATATTATTGAATCTATTAATTAACTTCTCAGGCTATATTTCAAATTACTATTTTTAAGCAAACACTAAAGCTTTTGACATTAAGTTCAAAGAATCTAATAATTTTATTAAAAGAAACAAATTTTTGCATCCCTGATTTTATTACATAATTTATTAGTCTTATTTTCTCAAATTTTATGTATTACTGAATATTTAGTGCTAAAAAACTTATAATTTTATAAAAAAGACTTATTTTTGTATCAATAATCCTAATAATTACTTTCTTGAAGTTATTTTCTTATAATTCATTTGTACAAGACAAATAGTATTAAAAAAACATAATTTTTAAAATAGAACTTTTAATTCTATTTTTTTAATCCTATTATAGGTTTTCCCTTATATTTTACCTCTTACGAAAAATATGGAACTACAAAATTATTAATTTAAAAAAAGGCCTTTAGTTTTTTAATTCCTAAATCTATTTATTAACTTATGTGAGTAAAACTTTTGAAACACCACGTTTATGAACCAAACTAATAGACAGTTGAATCAAAATTACAATGACAACCTTAAAGCTCTGTCTTGGTAGTTAACTATGGTAAAGCGGTTTTTTATTGATAGAGGAGCCGCAAATAATGGCGTGGGGTACATTAACTTAAAAATGCATTAAAAAATTGGATGTTTACAACTCCGGAAATACGTAGTAAACTTGTTAGAAGACATTTTCTAGCTCTGTGCCCAATTTTTATTTGCAGCTCACTAGAAATTCTAAGTGTATTATTCGTAACTTTTGTGCAGCTCACTAAAAATTTTAAGTTATTATTCGTAACTGTAATAAAAATTTACAAACCTCATAAAGTTTGGGTAATTATAAGATGTTTCCATTTTTTTTTAATTATAGAAATTAGAAATATGTCCAGCGATAATTAAAAAAATTAAGCAATACTAAAAAACCCATCAATTTACTACATTACACAATTTATAAAATATAAAAGCTTGTCGCATCGCAGATATCTATTTTATTAAAAAAAAATATTTTTTTAGAATAATTTATGTTAGGATCAAGTTACATATTGAATCGTCCTAGGAAATTTCTTAGTTTCCTTTTAAATTCCATCCTCCAATGCTTGTTAATGTCGTTAGTAGTTTGTTATAAAACATTTTTCCTTTATGACGTATGATGTTTCGTGTTAATGAAAACTGGCAAAATGGAGTTTCGAGTGTATTTCTCTGGCGTGTTTCATATGAATGGATATCCCGTCTCTTTGTGTTTTTATCAACACTGCTGTGTATAAAACAGATACTCTCCAGAATATACAGATTAAATACAGTTAAAATATTTAGTTTTATAAAAAAGGATTTGTAGTGTGTTTGTTGGTTCTTGGTTCCATTTCAAATGCACATAGCTCGTTTTTGCAATATGAAAATGATGTCTAAATAATTCGATGTCGAATAACCCCACTGCAATATGCCATATTTCAAGTGACTCTGGAACGGAGTAAAATAAATTTAAGTTGCGGCTTTTGAATCGAGGTAGATCATTGTTGATTTTATCGCAAACAGACTTGATGACAATTTCTTTGCCAAGGATGATAATATGTGCAGATCCTACTTTGTAATTTTATTTTGATTATCGCTTAAAGCCGATTTTGTTGTTAAGTGTCATACACTATGACTTTTTATATTCAAGGATAATTTATTAACTTCAAAACAATTTTGTATAATTTTAAGATCGTGATTTACATTTCCTTGTAGCTCTTCGTCGTTGTCGGCAACCCATGTCATTGTCGTGTCCTCTGCGAAAAGTGTAAAGCATGCATCGACGGGAAATGATGGTAGTTCGTTAATTTAAAGAAGAAATAAAAGAGGTCCAGGGTTGACCCTTGACAAATTTGAATATTTGTAGTGTCTGTCGTTGATCTTATTTAGTGACCTTAATTATTAGAGATTTTCACTAATTGCGTACGATCTTCCAAAAAGCTTCTGATCTATTTGTTAACCAAGCCTTTAAATCCATAGCTTTTTAGCTTTGATATCTATATTTCGTGGTCTACACAATCTAATGCTTTTTCAGATCAATGAACAATAATAAAATGGACTTGTTCTTGTCTTTTCCTTGATATACTTATCCATAGTGTGATAAATGACATCTTGAAGTTTTTATATTGAATTGATGTGTTTGATTTAATTTAAAGTTAATTTTTTTACTTTTAGAACATGTAAATAAAACTTTTTTTACTTTTTTACTATTATTTTATTTTTTAGTTATCGCTGGACATGTTTCTAAGTCTATTCATTTTATTTAATCGTTATTGTTGCATGGTCGCCTGCAGGCGACCCTTGTCGGTCCCTACAAAATTTGTACGAGCACCGTCAAACTATCCCAAACCCTCGCCGAATTATAAATCTTTAAAATTGGTATGGCGGCCACTTGAATTCCGCTATTAAAAATTTATCCCCTAAGCCCTTTCATTTAATATCCATATCATGGAGCTGCATAAAAAAAACCATACACCATCTTTGGGAGTCCGCTATATTAAATTTAGAAGGGCGTCATTTTGTTTTTCGTATTCTTTTCACAAAACCCTTTCATTTGATATCCATATCATGGGAGTGCATAAAAAATAACTACGTCGCCATCTTGGGCGGTCCGTCATACTTAATGTAGAATGACGTCACTTAGCTAATTATGCTTTTCATCCAAACTAAACGTGTATGCAAAATTTCAGCTCAATCGGTTGAGGATAACTGCTTTAAAATTCAGTTGTAAGATTTGACCCGAACAAAAATACAAAGCTAAATTGCAAGTTCAATAAAAGCTTCTAAAAAGCAAAGAAAATGTTTAATTAAAAAAAAATACAAACAAAAAAAATCTGGCCTTATTTTTACAAAGACCCAGTCGAAATAAAGTAATAGGTCGCTGACCTAAATTTTCAAGAAGCAAACTTTTACACACAAAGGTTGTTAAATCAATATGTGCGTAAGAAGTGAGTTTAATTTATTCATGAATTTCTAAAATTAGAAACTGGATCAAGATATACTTTTTCTTTTCCAATATTATTTAGTTAATATATATTTTAATGCAGAGTTAACCAACATGTGAGTAGTCATTTCGATGGGAAAAATAACAAACCTGAATGTGCCTAGTGGCATTGGACATTGACACCACACATTCTTGGGTGTTCCTGCCTCTTCCTGACAAAACTGGTATATCTTATCCTCCGTCAAAGATCAGATACCTTCTTTTCATGTGCTTATTCAGCCGGTAATATTGACAGGTACATTTCGGCGAAAACCATTTTTTTGCTTGCCTTTGTCAAGGCATTTATATCCACAAGCTGTAGCATTCTCGGTCTCAAGTTTTGAATGGATTTTGCAAATGTACTACTAGAAACCCAGTAAAAGGGTTTTGGTCCCACGTTAACCTTATTTAAGCCTTAACTGTATAATCTATCTGCTACCCCAATTCCACTACACTAAACTAATATATAACATATATAAAAAATGCTACCATGATCGTAAAACTTCACGAAAACACCAACCTCATAAGAATCGGTAGAGGAGTACGATAATGTGATACTATGTCACCCAAATTGTTTATCACCGTTCTGGAATACGCCTTCGGAATGCTTGAATGGAGCGGAAAGGGCTTAAAATATATATATATGGCTTAAACCTAACAAATCTACGTTTCTCGCGGATAATATAGCTTTGTTGTCTGACAATCTACAAAATATATCAGGGAAATGCTGGAAGATTTTTAGTAAGTATGTGCTCAGGTCAGATTAAAAATGAACATATCAAAAACGAAATTTATGACGAATCTGGTCCCTAGTGGAAATATTGCTATTGGCGACTGTGGGGTGGAGTTGGTGGATAAGTACACATATCTTGGTCATGAAGTACGAATCTCGAAAGACAACCAAACATGCGAATTAAAAAGAAAAATTATGCTCTCTTTGTTTGTGTGCTCTGTTTGGTGTGTCACTTCGTGACCACGTTAGAAATGAGGACTTGCGGGCACGAACAGAAGTCACAGATATTATCTACCAGGTAGCTAAGCTCAAGTGGGACTGGGCTGGACGACGATGGACAAAAAGGCTGCTCGAGTGGAGACCAAGAGCTGACAAGAGAAGCAGGGGAAGACTTTTCACGCGATGGACGGAGGATATCAAAAGAATAACCACAAACTGGATACAGAAACCCGCCGTCAAAATAAGAGAGAAAAAAAGTGGGCAAAGATAATGAAATGGAAATGGAGGCCTATATTCAGCAGTGGATGCAAAGGACTGATTGATGATGATGATGAACCTAATTCCAGGGTGGCCTTCAGGGCCTGAATTTTAGGATACAGTAAGTTTTTTTCAGTCCCACTGCATTTAAGGCAGATGTACGGCAGCTTGCCCAAAGGCTCAGTACTGGCACCAGCTCTATTCTTTTTTTACATTAACGATCTTCTCTCGTTCAAAATTAATCATATTTATAGTTTTGCTGAAGATAGTACTGTTTACCCTAATATTCAAGCCAGCCTCTATCTATGGCTAATTTGGAAAGTGCAGGGTAATGCAGATGTCTCTTTTATAAGACATTAAAGTAATATTGAATATGGGTCTCTAAAAAGTTAGTCCAGTTTAATGCCTTTAACACACAGTCATGTTCTTTGTCGCGAAAAAGTCTTCCAATCCGTTACATAACCCAACTTTACAAAACAAGGCCCTTAAAAAGAGCTTAGATTCCTCTTTCGAGCCAGAAAGTATTTATCTCCTTTTAATCTGTATACTAAGTATGTATCCCAAATCAAACCCTCTTTAAAATACTGTTCTCGTTTCTGGGGAATAGTGTCTCCTACAACTCATAGCATTCTTGATTTCATTGAAAGAAGAGCTGTTCGTCCTATTAATGATCCAACGCTTACAGGAATGCTTTCCTTCACTTGCCCACCGACGGGCTGTAGGGGATCTGCTGCTCTTTTATGGGTATATTCACGGCTTCTGCTTTGAGAAGTGGGCCAGTAAAATTCCTTTTTTGGCAGATTTCAACAAAGTCACACGTAGTGCCATTTTTATGCATGATTTTACAGTCCAACTTAAGAGGCCCCGAATTTCCCACTTTCTTCGTTTTTTATCCCTAAAGTATCCAGACTTTCGAACCTGCTACCCGAAAAAAATGTTTCCTTCTTCTCCAAATCTCCAAGTATACACACTTCCTACGATACGTTAGTATTTAGGGATTCAGCCTTTATGGACTGTCCCAAGATAAAAAGCTTTTCTTTAATGACCATTTAACTGATTTCGCAAAATAATGTAAGACAACATTTGCCCCTAATCATGTTACACACTCTAAAATAAAAAGCGTGTATGGTAACATTGAATGAATCGAGCTTGTTCGTGAATCTATGCCCAGCTTTACTATCACATTGCCATCTTTAAATTGAACAATTTTAGGAGTGAGTTACTGCTTTTTGTTGTAAAAACTTTTCTTAGCAAAGATAAACAACATTGTTTTAAAACTATGTTAGGTATGTCACATATAGCAGCAACAAAATATTATTGCATGGCAAAATAAGCAGCTTATCTTTTAAAGTAGCTAATTACAATAAAATTGTTGATATATGGTTGGTTCTAGATACTTACAATGCAAAAAAATTGATATAACTAAAAATTAAGAAATATTTAAGTAAAAGTGATACGTATTGTTGCTAAGTATACAGGGTGTCCGGAAAAGACGTACACAAAATTTTATGACAAACTCCTAACTTCAAATTAGGTCGATTTAGGCCAACTTAGTTACGTTGCTTTGTTTAGCCGTAAAAAGAGTTAAATGTTCTAAAAATACTGTTTTTTTTTTAATTTTTTGAAGACTTGCAAATTATTATTAATTTAAATATCTTTAGAATCTGATTATGGTTAACTAGAACTTTAAAAAGAAGAGGTTTATAAAAGTAACGCTGTGGGTAAACATTTCTTTTAATTCTCTATATCAACAGACTTATGTCAACCCAGATATTTAGATCCGGTAATCGAATTTATTATTATTATTTTTTTTAATCCTAAAAGTTTTTCGTACGATGGGCCGTTTCACCAAAAAAAAATTGTCAATTCTTTGCGAACATTAATTAACTCTAATAATAATACAATAAGTAAATTTAATTAAAAGAGCAGGTATAAAGAAAACATTACTAAAGCAAATGTGCAGAATAGTAAAAAATAAATATTGTTAAAATTTTTATGGGGTTAGACATTACATTGTGATTATATACATAAAAAGTTCTTCTATATTTAGAAATACTGTTGTCTATAAAGTATTATAGATTGTAGGTATATTATTTTATTATATTTTATTATTTCGGTTCAGCTTTTAGGTTTTCCTTCTGCAAAGAATTGTCTTAAAGCAATATTAATTAAGGATGATGAAAGGTTTCCCCTAAAGAGATATTAATAGAATGCCCAACTCTACTAATTCATCTTTCTCACCACCACAACAGTTAGTCTAGTCGAGAAGTGTGTTTTCTGCAATTTAAATCTGAGAAAGGCGTTTTGAGAATTTTTTCTGCCAATTATAATTGCAATTGTTAGTAACAAAAAACGAAATAAAAAAAAGTCATTTCGATTTTTAATGATAACTCGAAAACCATACAAGATAGCGAAAATTGCAAAAAGGATCTTTGAAGAGGAGGAAATTTTCAATAAAAAAAATCAAACTACCGAAATCCCATCTTTTTTTTATAATTTTAATTTAACGCCTTCGCGCAACATTTTTGGTTGCGCGCTCGGCGTCAAAACCGAGTACGTCACAAAAAATAATTTTTTAAGAGTATTAAATTTAATTCAAAAGTTTTAAAAATTTATGATGGATTGAAATAACTTTTTTTAAAGTACTGAAAAATAAGAAACTTATATTCATTTAGTGTGTCAAATACGGTCCTGTCGGAAATTTTAAATTTCATTTCGTGTGAACACCAAACTGAAATCGACGAGGGAAGTCTTCTGGCTGTAGGGCTTGGACACGTTGAGCGAAAACGGGATACAACTGCAATGTTGTCCACACTTTTTTTTACTTAAACCGACCTGACTAGCAATCACCCGAGAACTTGTTGTTGGATGAGCCCACAACGGAAACCGCCACGCGTACAATCTCGAAGCAGCGGCCGTATATTGACAAAACTCATTAAAAAACCAGCAACATATCCACAAATTCATCGTTTTCGTATTGTGCTATTTTCGCGATTTAACAATAATTTAAGATAAACCCTCACCTCGTGTGGTAAAAGCAAAGCGACTTATTTTTAATGCGTGAATAACAAGGCAAAAAATAAACGTAAATAAGAAATAAACTCTTTTTCTGCCCAGGCTCGCACTAGACACATTTTCAAATAGGTTTATGTAGCTTTGTTATTTTTGGGTTTAAAAAAAAAAATTATTTAAAAAGTTGTTTATTTTCATGAGGAAGCACCCACTAAATATATATATATATATATATATATATATATATATATATATATATATATATATATATATATATATATATATATATATATATATATATATATATATATATATATATATATATATATATATATATATATATATATATATATATATATATATATATATATATATATATATATATATATATATAAGGCCAATTAAAAATTAAAAAAAAAATGGAGATAGAATTCCGGGAGTTGGGACTTTTTTATCGGAAATTTCCTTCTCGCCAAGAATATTTTTTGCAATTTCCAATATATCTTATGGTTTTTGAGTTATCATCAAAAATCAAAATGTCTTTTTTTGTTCGTTTTTTGTTAATAATAATTATTTTTCAGAAAATTAAAAACCCTTTCCGATTTGATTAGCGCGAGCGAGCTATCGCTCATATTTTTTAAAGCCTTCTAACTATTTTTCGCAGGAAACACTCTTCACCAATAGACTAAATACTGTAGTCTTTCTTTTATAATAATTTCTTAATTTTTAGTTTTTTAAATAACACTAAATTTTGATATACAAATTTTTGAAGTTACCGGCAAACGATTGAAATTTTTAGGTTGGGTTTACTATTTGCATTTTAAGACCTTTTTACTGTTTAATTATCCACGTTTACAGTGTTGCCAAGTTTGGCTTTTGACAAAAATTTTATTTCGAGATTAAGACTCGCATAACACTCAAGAAGGTAAAACAAAACATGTATTTGAGACTCATTCGCGAAATTTGTCGATTGCGACACTTTTCCGTTGAGACTGAAGAATTGACTTTCAGAGACGAAAATTAAGGAGAAAGCAATAATTTTTTAAAAAATTTAAACACTGTTTACTGACTAAACGAAGCAATTTCAGATATAACTAAACTATTTTTACCTAAATAAAAGTATTTTGATGTTAAAAGTATGTGATAAAATTTGTTACACATATCTGGACACTGTACAGTAGGTATTTGTATAGTAAGATCACAGTAATGTGTCGTTTTCCACGTTATAAGTATAACACAGTAAGTATTATGTTGGGCAAAACAGCTAAAAGTATTTGTTATTGAGTCCACCAATAGATAGCACCAGTGTCAGTTACAGATTATCTGTTCTTCTAATAACCAAAGCTATTCTTACAGTAATTTTCGAAAAATGGCTCAACAAAGTATGGTTAATGGTCCTTCGAACGACAGTAGTCATCTTAAAAACGAAATAAATAATCAAGAAGCGGTAAGATTTTAAAATAAAAACGTAGAATGATGTTCTTTTTTAATTTTAATAATAGTCACTATAAGCGCTAAGAATGGTTACGTGCTTTACCAATTCCTAAACTAATTTTTAATTTGCAACATGGTTCAGTCTCAATGAACTTGATAGCATTCTCAAATGGTTTGACATCTTAATTTTGTGAGGCATTAGCATATTTCCAGAAAACAACATCCACTTTTATTTAATCTAAAAGTCCGATGAATTTCCCTCCTAATATTAGTTTAATTTCCCATCAAATTGGAAATTTCTGGATCCAACACATTCTTTCTTAATATAACATTACTAATATTTCCAATTACAATCTGGAGGGTTTAAATCTGGTAAGTGGCTTGGCCAACAGAGCTTTCTTGATTAAATTCTTAATATTAATCAGCTACAAAGTGATAGTTTTTTATATCTAAATATAATACTAAAAATACCATATTTTAGCACGTTTTCATTAGCTTCACCTTTATGTATCTATGTATCGGAATCTTTTTACTTACTTTTCACCAATTTTAAGAAGTCTGATTAACTTAAAAATGTATGTAGGGGTCAAGAGCTAATGACATTACAATTATTTCAAAACTTCGTTCTAATGTCCTGACTAGTATCATCAGAATAAAAAAAACACTTTTTCAAAATGACAATACTTTGCAAATACGCATGGCCAAAATAGTAGAAAACGCTTTCCTCAAGAATCCACTTTCATGTTGGGTTATCTATGGGGTTTTCCTTTTCCATATGGAAGTTTGTTATTAGTCCAGAAAACGAAGCTGAAAAAAATGCAAAACCTGGCAATTTTTTCAAAATGCCTAGATTTGCATGAAAATTTGCGGTTAAGCTTAACTTACCCTCCTCTTCAAAATCTATATTATGCCGATGGGCGCTCTAAATTTTTTAGGTGTAAAAACTACCCTTTATTGCCAATACCTATAAAACTTCACATTAAAGCTTAAGTTGAGTAAAATTTGACTTAAATAAGTTGAAAAAGTAGTATTTTGTTTCTTTGAAACAATATTTGAAATATTTCAGCCCTTAAAAATCAACCCCTATTATTATTTAAAAATAAAATTATTTACCCTAAAAAATTAATATATTATCACAGTGTTTTGCATTCAAATTTGAGATTAAGCTTAAGTTACTCTCCTCTTTAAAGTCTTCATTATGCTGAAGGTCCTTTTATTTTTTAGGGGTAAAAACTACCCCCTATTGCAAAAACCTTTAAAACTTTCATATTAAAGCTAAATTCACATAAAATTAGGCTCAGATAAATTAAAAAATAAGGATTTAATTCTTTGACACATTAATTAATATTTTTTAACCCTTGAAAATTAACTCGTAATATGATTTAATAAAAAAAATTGTTTACCCTGGAAAAATTAACATATTGTCACAGAGTTGTAATTAAAAAATGTGACTGCTTAAAATTATTACTAATTGAATTCTGTAATTTCTTAATCCTTAAAAATCTACTTCTTACAATATAACAATGCAAAAAATAGTACACACGCTTTTAAAATGTCCAAAAAAATTGGTTTTTTAGGCATAACCCCTTCAGTTTTTGTAATAAAAAGTTCATTTGTTGTTTATATATTAAAACTGTTTAAAAATCTTACCTTTTCAAAGGGGTGAGTTTAAAGGGCTGAAACAAGATAGTACTCGTCTATACATAGGCGTTTTAAATGTTTATATCCCGCTTAATTTCCGTCATACAGTAAATTAAGAAAAATCAAAATATTTGTAAGTCAAAAAGCCACAATTTAGCAATTTTTACGTATTTTTCTTAGTTTTCGAGTTATTTTTAAGAATAGGTACTTTTTTAATAAAATTCTGAAATTTGATTTTTACTTGCAGTTCCATTTTTGATATTTATATATAATTTTGTTATTTACAGTTTTTTTGATCAAATGGATAGTTATCGCGTTATTTGCAAAAAACGAATTAAAAACGTTGATTTTGTCGACGAAAAACTTTGACTTTCGATCGCGAATAACTCGAGAAGTATGCATTTTACAAAAAAAATTGCATGGAACATTTTTTGCTTAGAAATCATTTATCTATTAATTCCTGTGGTCAAAATATAAAAAAAAAATTCCAACCCCGAGATGGTTTGGCAACCACCCCCAAGATAAAGATGCCCTTCGGCATAATATAGATTTTGATCCTTGGACTATTTCCTACCTACTGTCAAAATTTCAAGTCATTCTATGCATTTTGAAAAAATTAAGAGGCAAAATGGTTCCTTTCCTGGACTAAATGATCCGTTGGCTATTATAGATTTGTTGACAAATATAAGATATACAAAAATTCGAGGCTCTTAATTAGGATTACTTTTTATGTTGTTTTGGGACTAGAAAATAAATTTTAGTTTAAAAAAACTAAAAAAAAAATCGCTTTTATAGCAAACCTATAAAGTAGAAAATATTTCAATTATGGCAAAAAAACGTGGGGTGCAATTTACTATATTTTCATAATAACTCTAATTTTGTAAATAGATACCAATTAAATAATTAAAACATTTAATATCAAGCTCCCCACACTCTTTTACTCTAATTGATTATTTTCTACTATTTAGCGCTTTTTTACTATAATTGATTATTTTCTACTTTTTAGTTTAGTTTGCTATAAAAGTGATGTTTTTTTAGTTTTTTTTTAACTATTACTTATTTTAAATAGATATTTAATTAAATGCCAATCTAATAATGTCATCGGAAAAAGGTTCAATAAACTCAATAAAAATGTGTTTTTATTTAATTGGTACCTATCTAGGTAAAAGGGCTTTTATTAGGATTAATACATGGCATAGGGGTAGTCACGTAAACCAGTTATCCGATAATAATTCAATTATCAATCGGTAAATTGTCACGTGTTTTATAACTGTGCAGATATATTATTAACAGTTATTTCATAATTAAGAACCATTTTACACTGTTACACACTTATTAAAATTATTTCCATACGTTTGCCGAAAAAAGTAATAATAAATGTATCGTCGCTCTAGGATTATAGTCCAGTAACTGAAGACCTGAAAGTACCCAAAGCTGTAAATAAATCTGTACAGTTTTTATTTGTGGCGCAATTCTTAGGTCTTCGCAGATGCTTTCCAGTGGAAACCCGCTGAAAATGGCCCCCCAAAGTCCCAAAAATGAATTTCCCGCGAATATCTGCCAAAATATGCGACTTATAGAATTTTTGTTTAGACGAAAAATGAAGACTATCTCAAAATCTACAAAAATGGTTCCTAACATTTTTTTCGCAACACCAAAATATTTCGCAAAAATGGCCGTCAAAAAATCCATAACATTTCACACTGGATAGATGTGGTGGTACGCTAAAAAATGCAGATGGGCAAAACAATTTTTTATCAAACGCAAGAAAGATGGTAAAGGAAATTTTCTGGGATTATTGAACACTTGCTAAGGTCTCATTATAAAAAATAAATGTTAATAACAAACCCTTTTTTAAAAAAATATCAATAAATTAATGAGATACTGTCAAAATATTTTGAAAAAAAAAATTTTGACCGCTATTTTTAATATTCTAGAAAAATTAGAATAGACTCAAACTCATACGCAATGATTGGTACGGGGTTTCCCATTCCGATGAACTTTAAATGATTAAAAAACGTACATTATTGCCCGAGTAATGGAACAATTTGTCCGCCCGCTTATAAGTGAATCCAAGAAGATAGCGGCATTCTGGCGGTAGAGCGACAGCTGAAATGAGGGTACTTTTGGGACCCGTTATCTTAAAAACTATAGATTTTTCGAAAAAAACTATAGGAACCATTTTTGTAGATTATAAGGTAATCTTCAGTTTTTGTCTAAACAAAAATTCTCCAATTCGCATATTTTGGCAGATATTAGCGGGAAACCCATGTTTCAAGCCTTGAGGGGCCATTTTCAGCCCTTTCCCACCTGTTAATGTTAATAAACTTTTTTTTGCTCGAAAGTATCCCCGAATACCTAAGAATTGCGCTACAAAGGAAAACTGTACAGATTTATTTACAGCTTTTTTTCTTCATTTACTGGACTATAATAGTAAACAACTAAAAAAGGTCAATTTTAAGATATTGGGGATTTTAATATTAAAATTAGCGTATTTAAAAAACTTTAGAATTATAGAAATAAAAGGGCCTTGGCGCCTAAAGGGGGTAATCGGCCTTTTCACTTTTGGAAATCTCACTCGGCTAGGTTTCTTTAGCATAAAAAGACGTGTTTTTTCCTTTTTTTTATTTACGTAGGTTCTTCATAAACTGATTTATTGAATCATAAATATTTTTCGTTTTTTTTTAATATCTCAGCCGCATTAAAAGATTTTTTAGTTTTTTATTGACCCACCTTATGATGAAAAAAATATATGTAATATGTCTTTAGTAGATCTAGCCTTATGAATTTTTTCATAATGTTTGAAAGGGTAAAAAGGGGTTAAAAATATCAAAATTTTTTTTTCGCTATTTTTTGATTTTTTTTTTTTAAACTTACAATTTTATTATTTCTTATTTTTCTGAAGAATAGAAGTTTTAAATAACTTTTGGATTAAAAAGTAAACAGGAAAAATAAAAAATAATTTTAAAAAAATGAAATACTAATCACTAAATAGTAGAAGCAAATTTTTTTAAAAATCGTCTTTTACCAGTTCATTAAATCTTTTAATTCCAAAAGTTATTAATAACTTCTATTTTCTTCTTCTTCTAAATTTTATAAAAAGCTTGCTTTTTAAAACTTTTTTAAAAGAGTTTTTATGAGTTTTTTTTCTTTAGACTACCCTCCAGTTTTATATTGACTCTATAAATATTATCTTACTAGGAATCCAATGATACACGATTATTTCATGTGGAGTTGTAGATCTATAGATACTAGCTGGTGGAGACTGGTACAAAATAAAACATATTTTACTTTGAATATCTGTTGAGAATTTGAATATTTTTTCTATAATTTTAATGTTAGAAAAAGAAAATTCTTTAAATATTTATTTATATACAGTATCTCCGCGGATGCGATTAACAAGAGGACAAATGGACCAAAATATCGAAGATACGAAAAAAAGTCATTCTTGATTAAAAAAAAATCAGCTTGTCAAAAAAATATATACTACAATTGAAAAATGGATTTTTATTATACAGGTCGTCTCAAAAAAATCAAGCAATAGCAAACACTCGTTTTTGGCCTTTTAACGTAAATTAATAAATAAAAAACTTGCTCCAAATTTCTTTCTTATCCTGATTTTGAACTTACTGAGAAAAATTCGAATTTACGAAAAATAAAAACAAATCAACAATTTTGCAAGTATGCATTTGACATTTACATTTTTTTTACATTTTTTCCATTGTATATTTATCTTTATTAATGTTTAGTAATGTAAAGGTGATAATCAAGTAAAAGTAGTAAAATGCGTAGGTACTTGCAAAAATGTTGATTTTTTTTTAATTTTTCATAAATTGAAATTTTCTTTAGTAAGTTCGGAATCAGGTTTAGAAGTAAATTTGGAGCAAGTTTTTATTTATTTTTTCACGTTAAACGGCCAAAAATCTATTTTCTCTCTTGTTAACGCATCCGCGACATATTATATATATATATATATATATATATATATATATATATATATATATATATATATATATATATATATATATATATATATATATATATATATATATATATATATATATATATATATATATATAGGTTCTTAAAGTCTTGTTGTATAATTTAAAACAGAAAGGAAAAGGTGGTTAGGCATATGACCCTTAACGAATTAAAAAAATAAATACGTCGTTAGAGATATGTTTTTTGCTAATTGCATTAAAATTACGGGTGTTCCAAAAGGATGAAACCCTTGGATGTTTTTCTTTTGTCAAAAGATGTCTGTTTTTTCTTTTTTAAATATCAGCGGTATGCCCACCTAGATGGTACCTTTTAACAGTTTTTGACATTTCTAACCTTTTCTTTTCGTATTAATATGCTGTACTAAATGCATTGGGATTAGTCTGTCAGATTGCGTCAGAGTCGTTTAAATCTCACTTTAATTTAACAAAAGTTTATTTAATTTTCTCAATGACACCTCAGTCACGTCTTGTCCTACAGCGAATGTAATCATCCCCAATAAGGGTGAAACATGTAGTGGTCTTAATCACACCCGAGGATTCCATTCTTATGGAATGCCCGTAATTTTAATACAATTAGAAAAAAGCATACCTCTAACAACGTATTTATTTTTTTCAATTTATTAAGAGCCCTATGTGTCATAATATTTATACATAAGATAATAGGTAAGTTTTGCATTTTTACTTCCTAATCTGCCCAACAGAACTAACATTTTTTTGTTTTGGATTTTTACTTCGACAGTGTTTTTTGTTTTCGTTTATAAGATATTTTTCACTTAATATTTATTTATTTTCGTTTTGTTAAGTGAAAAAAAAGTTAGTGAAACTAATATTTTACCAAAAAAAAATAGTCTGAGCTCTTAACTTGATTGTTGTAAAACTTGCCTATTTAAGGTACCTAAAGATAGACAATTTAAATTTATTTAAATTCCTAAAAATACATATTATTCCATATTTTTACACATGAAGGTTAAATCCAACTCACTTTTCCTATTTAGCATCAAATCAAACTATCTCCAGAACCATCAAGCATCCCACCACCTCCACAACCAACCGGACCATTTCTAGCTCGTCCGCCATTAAACCGCGTGGACAGTCGCCAAAACTTTCAATATCGTCCACCGTTTCCAAATACAAACCAGCAGCCTAGTGGTCCCCAATCAATTGGTCCACAATCACTAGGTGGTCACCAGCTCATAAATCCGATCAACAGTGGACCTCAGTCAATTGGTCCGCAAGTTTTGGGTGGGCAACAAATTCGGCCACAACAACCGGGGGTGCGGCAACCGGTTGGTTCACCTCAGTTTGTACAAAGGGGACCACCGTTAGGACCTGGTGAAACACAAGGTCCCCGGGCGGGTCAGAGTGTCAGTCCGGTTAGTGAAATATAAAATTTAAGTTAGAAATGAAGTAAATTTATCCGCTTTAAAAATATTAGTCTCTCACGCGTTTGTTGTCTCCCAAGCACAAAATTGTGTCTCACTAAATAATAAAACCAAAATATAAAATACTAAACTGCATACTAGGTTCCCCCTGGAGGTTCTTTCCCTCAAAACCAGCAGCATCAACAAAGACCAATTTTCAGACCTCAAACACCGTACCCAAGGCCTCCTTTGCTAGCGCAAAGGCCCCAAATTGTCCAACAAAGCTCAGTACCAGCCTTTAACCGTCCAAGACACACCTTGGACGAACCTTTTAACAGGTACGTTTAGAAATTGTGCGTGCATACAGTGAATGGAATTTTGCCTTATTAAACATATATTTAGATCTTTAACTCTGGATTCGCTTGAGATAGAGAATCAAAAGAATGCCGAATCAAATCGAAGTCCTTCGTCCGAGCAAAGACCCCCCTCCACTGCTTCTTTAGGAAGAAGTTTTAGTGTCTCATCGAATCCCTCGTTAGAACATAAAAAATCTAGTGGCAGCCAGGAATCTTTACATAATATATCAAGGTAAAAAAGTAACATAGAAAACAGTGGTGTGATTTATTATTTTTAAATTTTTTGTAGGCAAAGTTCCTTGGAAAATGTATACAAAAAAGAGGAAAATATTCCTTCTAGACCTGAATCCAGATCAGCGTCACGAATGGATAAAATTATTGAAAATGAGGACAAATCTCAAAACAAAAGTCGACCAGACAGTCTAGGTTTATATAATTTTTACGAATAAAAAAAAAAGATCAGCGGGTTTTCAAATCACCTGTTTTTAAAAGCGCGGTGTGTATTTTGAGGGTGGCACATTGAAATTTTTATTGTAATTTTTTTACGACTGACACTGTGAACAAGTATTTTTAGGGCATATTAATTTAATATATGTCTCATAATGCAATTGTCCCTCTAAAGAGTATTAAAATATGATAATTTATTATTTTTTAACTATTCAAAAGAGCTCTATATTCTTAGATTAGGTTTAAATGGGATACAAACTTGTAATTTTAAAATTTTGATTAAAGTTTCAATTCGCCACCAAAAAAATGCTACGCCTTTAAAAATACCCCATAACACTCTAATATTTTTTAAATCTGTTTGAAGGCTCTGAAGTCACAAATGGGGACATTTCAACTTCAAGATCGCCCAGTAAAGATTCACCGAATCATCAAAACCACAATGTGTCGTTTCATTCGCCCAAAAGAGAGGAATCAGAAACGAAGAAAAAAGACTTGGACTTGAAATTTGCCGAGAAATCTATTAGTATGTTGATTGGCTGAATTCTTTTTTTCTATGTATTTTTTTAAAAAGAAATATTATTTCAGCTTTACTGGTTATAATGATCATAATTTTTGTGTTAATTTTTGACATTTCTTTAGTTGTAAATCTAATTTATACCATTCTTTTGTTACAGAAGGCGATAACGACAGTGGTGTAGATGAATCTACCCAAGGAAATGTAAGTTTATAGCTTAAACAAATTTATATTTAACTTAGAACTAGGTTAAGTTAGGTTAGGTTTAAAGTGAGTGGACTTTTTACGCCCTCCACCGCGACCGCTCGGTCTATAGTGGCTCACACTTTTTTATGTTTCTCCCAACAGGATCAGACTTCCAACGAATCCGATATCAGATTGGGAGATAGTTCTTACATCTCCTTTTACTCGTGTCGCTACCGGTCACGAGCACAATATGTGTTCTGGTGTCCCTGTTTCCTGGAAAGTATGACGAGCTGGTGATTTAGTGATGTGAGTAGCTACCAGGTCATTGTTACAGGAAACAGATGTTCTTTCTGAGGCCGTTTCTCTGGCCTTTCCCTATGAAAACGGTTCTATCCGTTTTCTGTTTAAAGCCAGGGAACCCTTTTCCCTACAAAAGCGGTTCTGTCCGCCTTCTGTTTGGATTTAGTGATTCCTTCCTAAGCACCTGTTTGTTAGTGATGGATTAGCCCTTCCCCGTAAAACAGGAGCCTGTGACTTTAGGGGCATCATTTCGAAACGGATTAACCCGTTTCGGTCGGCGCACCTTTGTCTGCTTGTGACCTTGGGTGGCACACCTTTGTCACTTTTTTCCTATGAAAGCAGTACTGTCCGCTTTTTGTTTGGAGCTAGGGAAGTAATAGCAAAGAATATAAACCTCAATAAGAAGCGACATAAAGTTCCCAATAGTATTGTTATATGATTTTTGGCGTCACGTGTAGGGGGAATGATATTAAACAACGGGAATTTTTTGAGAAATATAAACGAAAAAATTCAGTTTTCAGGAATTATATGAACTATACATTGCAGTCTGGAAAATCGTCCCTTTAAAATATTTTTTTGTAGTTTTTTTTTAGGTTGTTATTCTCAAAAGATTAGTTAATTGTTAAGAAAAATTAGTTTTGGAAAAAACGTGTTTACAGGTTAAATTTTTGCAATTTTTCAAATTATTATTATTTTTGTGGAACAGATGTAAAATAATTATAAAATCTTTATTTCAATGAAAAACAACTAATTTTATTATATATGTTTTTAACCCTCAGACCTATGCAGAATTACATTGTAATCCATTTTACGTCTCAATTTGACTATCTTTGAAATAACGATAAGTATACAGTTTTGCTTTCGCTAATTACTCTTGATGTACTCCTATTTAAAAAGAAAAAATTTTTAAAAGGTATGTGATTCTTTTGTTTGGTCAAAAATTTATGAGAAATGTTTTTGGAACAATACCTATACCTAATACTACTTTACTATAATTATACCCTTTCATTGGAAAAAAAAACATAATGTACTTTCTTTTATTACATAAACATAATTTAGCATTTCTGAAACAACAACAAAATTTCTTGGTAAAAATATATTAATTTAATTTTTTTGGCATGCTTTAATAAAAGAGTTCCCCTAAAAAATTTAAATTTAAAAATTTAAAAAATAAGTTTATGATTTAAATCAGTAGATTTTTTGGAAAAAAGAATAATTGGAAACATGATAATCAAGGTGGCTCGAAACATCACTAAAATAAACAATTAATTTTTTAAAGGCTTGGTTTAGCCTTTAAAAAAATAAAATTTTTTTTAATGTTTAGAATGAAAAATAATGACTTTTAAAGAAAGTAGGCAAACATTATGGGACAAAATCAAGTTCATCGACTTGCCGTGCCCTAAAAAATTGTTAAAATAGTTGATATAATTTTAGTTTTCTTATTTTTTTTGACTGGTACTTTAGATCACGATTGGTATATTTCATCGTATAAAATATTTTCCCAATAAAAATTTTTTTATTATACATTTTGGGGAAAACATTGCATGGGTGGGTAAATTCTGTTCTCATTAATGAGAATTTATGTGAAACTTCTGTTACAATACAAATGTCTTCTAACTTAGTTTTAAAAGCATTTCCAAATCATAAAAAATATTTAATAAACAAATCGGAGGGTTTTTAACTCATAAATGTTTTGTAGTGTGTAGCTTTATAGTACAGTGTGTATCACAAATGGAATAAATTCAATAATAAATAAACAGGGGGGGTTTTATCGAAAAAACACTCGGCAAGCGTATCCCCGGGAAATGGTTGCCATTTTTTCAGTAAATACTTTTTATACAAAAGGGTTTTTGTCATGTAATAATGCCCACTAACTTTTACTAATTTTAAAAGCAAACGCCCTTATATTAATCAATTTTTGGATTCTTCAGAATATTCTAAATATATTTCATTACAATGTTCTATACTATTTTACTATTTTGGAAATATTAGGTACTTTTAGATGTATTGTGCTTTGCATCTTTCTATTCTTGAAGTTACTTTTTTGTGCATATATCAGAGCAGCCTTGTAAAAGCGTGAAAGAGATAGGTGTATACCGCTCTCCTCTCTCCCTCTCTCTTAATTTGTCGGGTGTTTACCCCTTCCCCAATCAATCAGCACAAGGAGCGAGAGAATGTTATACAGCTATTTTTCTTTTTTTCGAACCTTTCCCAGCCGAGCAGCACGGCCCTCTAAGGAAGTATATGCACAAGAACCCTCACGAAAAAGTGGCAAAAATGCAAAAAGGGAATAGGGGGAGTTAAGAAAAACCCGGCGCTATATTTAGAAACGTTGAGATAGGTATGGGCATTGTAAAATTCTTTAAAACTTTTTAAAAAAAAAAAATTTAAATCTGGGATGTTGCATTTCAATTAAAAAAAATTGTCGGGACCGTGGGCATTTTTCGTTAATTGAAAAAAAGCACAATTAAAAATACCAATCGTGAGCATTTTTTTTTTTCCCATTTATTTTATTTGTTCTTTTCTGTTTACTGTTAAATAAAATACCATCTAAAGATTCATTGTGATCTATAATTTTTAAAAAGTATTTACAATTACTATGCCATTTAAATTACTTTTTTTAAAAAAATACAAAACTAAACGAAACTAATGAAACAGCACATAAAAAACAAAAACACTAAACGAAACATGTAATCCCCGGGCTAAAGCTCCGGGGCGGGATGACAGTTAAACAACCCCCTCCTAAAAATTTTGGGACTTCGAATATTTCGCTTCTTATGGGTTTATTCTTTTGGTAATGTCCCCACGAAAGGGGGGCCTCATTATCGATAGGTGATACTTTGAGAGGTGCCCTGTATCCCCAGAGGCACCGTTGGAGACACCTGGTTTAAAGCACAGGATGCCATTCCCTCACCCAGCACGTATGCTAACACCTTGAGTTAAGCCTTGTGTTCGTCTGGTTTTCCGATTCCGTTCCATACGGTCAATACCGATAAACCAACAACGACATGTTCAAAAGATCCTACTGGGCCTACCCGACAACGACGTGAACCCCAGCGTTGGGTACTTAAAACTAACTTAAAACGTAAAGTTTTATATTATTTATTTTTTTTCTTATTGTCCTTAATAAGTAAACTTTTTTTTTAGATGTCAACTTCCATGTTTCGGCATATTTAAAATTTATGAGCAGTGCATATGTTTATAAAAAATAAAACAATTTAATAATAATAATTAATTTTAAAACATATCAAATTTAAATTATTGTGCATAATTCATTAAATAATAATACAAATATTTTAATTAAAATATATAATATTATCTAAAAAAAAATGGACTTTAAAACGTTGTTGTTGCCGCAGTAATATGGGTGGTAAATCCTTTTAGAAAAAAATTATTATTTTTTATTAGTTTTCCAAAGCTTGTTTTTGAATATCTCAAAAACTCAATAAAATAAGTATGAAAAAAGAAAAATTTTCTAAAAAAATTTAATTTTCCCCCTACATACCTGATTAAATTTATCATTTTTATAAATAAAACAATTTGAAATTATAATTTACCTTTTTTTGAATTCTTTAAAATAATTAATTATATCCCAAAAAAAATAAATAAATTATCCTAAACCCCCATAACAACTTAAAGCGAAAACATCCCCAAAAAAGATAATATTCTTTTAAAAAACATCAAATGATAAACAATCCCAACGTTGCATGAAAAATGTTTGTTTACTAAGTTTGACAACCAAGGTTGATCATAAAGTGCCTCCTTACGGCACAAAATCACATTATGCGACACAATGCTCAGCATTGGGGGTTTTTAACTACCGTAATGTTTGGGCTTTTTCTCTCGAAAAAATTAAACCTCGATTATGCGAGACGTTGCGGTGGGAAAAACACTCAATGCAAAGTATTGCCATATGCTCAGAGAAAAAAAACACAATTAAATTTTTTAAACCCTGTATAAAAAGCCAATAATATTATTTTGGATAGCTTTAAACTTAAACTAAAAAAATTATTTTAATTGAATTTTTAAAAACAACTATTTAAAAAATAAAATATCATGAAATTTGGGGATTTACATTATACAAGTGTTTTAATTGTGGCAATATTTAAAAAAAATTTTGGCTTCATTTTGAAAAACTTAATTTAAAAGTGTCTAAACGTCTTAACTTTTGATATACAGGTTGTAAAATTTTAAATAATTTTTTTTTTAATTTTTGTGTAACATCTTTAATTTTTTAAAAATTTAAAAAAATACTTATCAAGCATTTTTAGTGTACACATTTTTTTATTTCCACCAGGGGGCGTTCTTTTAAAATTTTACCCTTTTTGGCAATCAAAAAATTGCTACACTAAAATCTTCTTAACATATCCTTTTTGCAAATTTTATTAAAATATTAAATTATTTCATTTTAATTTAAAAATGGATATTTTTAAAATTTTTTTTCCATCCAAATAAAAAGTTTAAGACATACGTTCATATAATTTTCCTAAAAGTTTAAATTTTTTTTTTAATATTACGTTCCATTGAAAACTTTATATTTTTAAAAAAACAATCAAATTTTTAAATAAAAACGTTAAATTTTATCGATACAACAAAATACCTTTTTGTTAAAGGGGTTAAAAAATCAAAAAATATTATTTTTAAACCTTTTTTCAAAAATTTAAAAAAATTTTAAATATGTCAAATAATCCATTTCCAACTTTAAATAAGCCCCTAGATTAATGAGCAAAAAGACTTTTATCTAAATTACCATCATATTTAAAAAATTAAAATTTCCCCGGACACCCAAAATGCAGGGTTTTTTTTTCCAGACCAATCATGTAACGAAATTCCCTTCCCAGAACAACAAATCGGGCCCTACCCTTTCCGGGAAAGGGCTTTGTCAGAAAGGGCAACACCTTCAAGTTTACAGTCGCCTCTTTGCGGCTACAACACCAGGGCAGCAAAAAAATACCCAAAAAGTTTTTTTGGGTTTCTGTAAAATATAAAGTTTTTTGCGTTTGACTCTAAAAAAATTTATTCTTATGTTTTCGATTCTACTTTACTTTCAGTTTAAAAAATAACAGTAAATAAAAAATTTTATAATGACTTTATATCATTACAAATAGCTTTACAAATTTTTCCCTTTATTTAAAAAAACTTTTAAATATATGACAATCATACACTACCGATTATGACAACTAAAGGTTGGTTTTATCGGGATTTATATTAATTGATTTATGTTAATAATTAAAATATGATTATACATTGTGACCATAAAAAATTCTTTAATATTTTTAAACCTTTGAATCCCTTTAAAAATGTTTCCGTAAAAAATACTTATTATCATGACGTCAAATTAAACCGGTACATATTGTCAATTTCATTTAAAAACTTAAAAAGGGTTTTAAAATAGGTTTCATATTTTTTGGGCTTTTAAAATAATTTTTAAAATTAAGCAATTAAAATATTTTTGGAACTTTTTTTAAGTTTTAATTAAAAAATCAAAAAAGGGATATACAGGGATTAAAAAGTTGGTGTCAATTTCAGGAAAAAAATTTTAAAAATTGCACACGGCTGGATGAAAAGCTACGTTCGAAAATATTTTGCCCGGGGAAGTTGACAGATCTAACAGAAATCAAAAGCAACATTGTAGTTTTAATAGTCCTATTTTTTTGCATACCGTTCACAAATCAATAATTTCTTTTCATCATCTATACTTATATCTTACCGTTAAAATAATTAATCACTATTTTTAAGTACGATGTAAAAAAGGGGTTTTTATATTTTCTAACCAAAACGGGAAATATTAAATTTTTTGGTTAAACATCCCTATTATAGCAATAATCTTGAGTGTCAAAAAAAAATTGCTTTTTTACAAATATTAAATTTTTTTCATTTTTTAATTCAAATACTGTTTTTTTTCTTGTTTTGAATAAAAAATTCCCTACAAAATGTCATACATCTTTCTAAAACCCATCTGCCACCGTTTTTTAAATACAAGCAAATTTTAATTTTTTAAGCATTTAATCCTTATTAATTAAAAAAAATATATAATTTTTAACTTATATGTCAAAAAGTTGTCGGGACAATGTAAAATAAAACCTTTCATGGCCTACCTAGGTAAATTTTAAATTAAGCCGTGGTTTATTGTGGATGGTATTTAAAAACAGAGAAAAATTAAGTTGTTTGTATTGAAAAACGGGGGCAAATGGGCAAAAGAAACATGTGGACATTTTGTAGGTTATTATTGCTTATTCAAATGGATAAAATACTGTATTTTTTGAAAAAAAAATAGTTTTAATAATTATTTAATTTAAGTAAAAATTCAAATTTTTGGACACCCTGAAAAACATATGGACATTATAGCATGAATCTTTTAAATACATTTTATTTCAACTCAAAAAAAACAAAAATTTCCCAAAATTTTGCTCGTTGATTTAAAATATTAAACCTTCTGACGTGGTTTTAAAAATTAAATAATTATTTTCCTTTATTAACAGTGAAAATAGGTATAGAGTAAAAAAAATTGAATTTTGTTAGGATCGAATATGCAATGAAAATAAATTTTTTTTAAAATTGGGTTTCATTTTTGTTAAATCTGGCAGCTGCACTTGCCAAAAAATTTTAAATGCTTAACAAACCCATTAAAAGGGTGTTTCAAATTTCAAACTTTTAGGGTTTTTGATTTTAATAAAGGCACTCCGTGAAACATCCCTTTTCCATTTTTTTCATTATTTTGCGAAGTTCTAAATATAAAGGCGAAAAACTATACAGCAATAATTTTAACTGGTTCAGATGAACTTCTGAAATACATGAATAATGGCACATCTTATTCAGTTAGAATACTAAATTATCAAGTAATTATTCAGATTAGAACCGTGAAAATGCACTTTATAAATAAGGTCTCTTGTATGACAATAATGTGCAAGATCAAGCAAGATTCTTTAAAGAGTGGAATCCAATAATAAAGCAAACGACTTTTCTTTGGATAAAATCTCGTTATACTAAGAGATCTTTTTCTTTCTTGGTAATTCTTGAGTTTAAATATCGAACATTCATTTCAAAGTTTACGTTGCATCAAAACGTTGTCGACATAACTGAACATCTAAATGATTTAACTGGATTGGTAGTAATAATAACTTTGGCCATCTTTATACGAGCAAAGTTTTACTAGTTTGTATTTCTACGTTGAAATATATTCCCGCAAGTGCTAAGCACCTCAGCTCCCAGAAACGTAAGAGCTAAATTTAAATTACGCACAAATAATATACTGGATTTTAGAGTGGTTGAATTTAAAACTACAACTAAAACCTATTTTGTAGAATTTAGAGTATTTTGTACAAACTTTGATTTAATAACCTGGTGTAATTATTTATACATATATAAAGTCATTTTTTTACTTTTTTTTTATATCCATAAGATTAATTTATTTATTAAAACATTAACTAGTAGCAAAATATGTAGTTCATACTTTTTAATTAAACACAAAATTAATTTTTACAGATATGATCTATTAGTAATTGGTAGCTGACCGCTTATCACAATTTTATTAAGTTAATTAAAGGTTATTCAAAAAAAAGTTAGCAACACTATGACATTATAATATTTATATAATTTTTAATTTCATATTAACATAATATATATTATATATATATATATATATATATATATATATATATATTTAAACATATATATATATATATATATATATATATATATATATATATATATATATATATATATATATATATATATATATATATATATATATATATATATATATTATATATATATATATATATATATATATATATATATATATATATATATATATATATATATATATATATATATATATATATATATATATATATATATATATATATATATATATATATATATATACATAGGCTGTTACAAAATGTTGTGAAAGGAAAATTCAAGGGCAAATTCTTGCATCTAAAAATATGGCATTCATACTCAACATGGGTCAGAGTAGCGTTTTATGATGCGGGAGTGTTTAAAGTATTTTGTTTTTATAGTTTATTTCACATTTCTCAAAACCCGTGAAAACCATAAATATACAAATATAGGTCACATGTATACACATTTTTTCTAAGGCACTTACATCAGAAGGCGTTGGGTAAGCGACAAATCCTTATTTTGGACGAAAAAAACTTTGTGCGCCACTGGGTTTACTAAGTAATATTGCTTTTTAAAGCCAGTTTAATTTTTCTTGATTAAAAAGTACCTTGGACTTTTTTGTTCTGACTCTTTCATTTTCAAAATAAGAAATAAAAGTACCATGACTGTTTCCCGA
Source organism: Listronotus oregonensis (assembly GCA_019359885.1). Lineage (NCBI taxonomy): Eukaryota > Metazoa > Arthropoda > Insecta > Coleoptera > Curculionidae > Listronotus > Listronotus oregonensis. The sequence goes on from JAHBCN010013650.1 coordinate 66,395, forward strand.
ATTATTTAATTTTAATATTTTATTTATACTAATTGTTCAAAGACAATATTCGATTTTAACTTTAGATCAAATACTAGAAATGGCTTCCTTCTGCTTTAATGCATACTGTAAAAATCACCCATTCGAGAATATATTTCTTCAGACCCCTCTAGTATTTTAGGTCTCGCAGGTGAAAACAGCTAATTATACGAATTAATAAGTCAACTTTTTATTTCGTAAGTCGCAGACTGACAAAGTCAGGAGGCAGTTTTAAAGCGAAATTGAAGCGGCTTTAAGGAGATTATGTAACTTTGAGAAAATCAGTGGCGTGATTTCTTTACTTAAAAATAAGAACTTACCGGCACGAACGCAGCTGATATCCCAAGTCGGGACAAAATAATTTTGTACATGTAGCAGTAACTGACCTATAATAGTCCACATTTGCCGTAAGCAAAACTTATCTCAATATCTCCATGATTTTCGAAAAATGATGGATAAACTAAAGAAGGCGAAAAAAATTTATTATTTTAAACTTTTTATCATAAAACAAAGCATTTCGGACCTGTGTTTGTATATATATTGTATATATATATATATATATATATATATATATATATATATATATATATATATGTATATATATATATATATATATATATATATATATATATATATATATATATGTATATATATATATATGATATAGTTTATATATATGTACTTATGGACATATATATATTCCGAATTATTTCTTTTTAAACCTTTTAAAGAAGTTTACTTACTATTATTTAACCTAAAGATAAATAAATTGTGGCTAATTAAAACGTTATTTTCAATCAACTTTAATTTTTTTCAAATGTCATCATTTGTTTGGAAGGATCCTTCCCAAAAACTGGGAATGGAACGCCAGATCAAAATGGGATGCTAGAAAATGCGTCCTATAAACCAAAAATTGAAGAACAAAATTGAGACTGTTAAGTTGGATTACATTAAAAAGAAAACTAAACAGTTGGATCAAAGATAATATCAAGTATCAGCCAGAAATTATAAGACTAGTTTTAGAATGTTAATTAATATTTATTTTATATATGGGACATACTATTTTTATATATGTCATAAATCATTGAAACCTAAAATCTTACGCCGTTTCCTAATACGACTAGTCAATACCGAGAAAACGGCGTAATATACTATTACGACCAGTGTTTGGTTAACTATTCGAAGAGTCATTTCATAATGCCTGCATCAAACGTTTTCGCATAACTACAGCTATTTTTAATAATTTTTTAATTTATTGTTTATGACATTATAGAAAATGACTGAATGGTTAGTTTTGTTAGTCAAATATACATCTACTGACTGGTCTTAGATTTGACTTTTAGGCAAAGCACTGTACTTTCTTTATAATCCTTAATGATCACCCGTGTCAGCAAATAGCTAAAAAAATAAATATTTGTGCACATCTCTAAATCCCATAAGTATATATTTTTTAATGTTTGTAAATAGGTATTACTAAAAATGGGCGTCTATCTTTTTTAAATGACCAGGATTCAGTGATTTCAATTTCAAAAACAAATCTGTAAGTAAAATGGATTTACAGGTGTAGCAACTATTATTTAATGTAAATACACGATATAAACAAAAAAATAATGGAATATAAATAATTTATATTAAAACTGATATTATTACATACTTATATGTTTCACACATTGTGTCTACAATGTTTTCTGTTTGTAAAGACACCAGTTGGATAAGATACGTAGACGTGATAATGCTCGTACACAGTAAACGCTTCGTGACTTGTCTGTTAGCCTAGTAGCTAGTATCCACCTTTGCTAAACCATGGTGATTCTAGTTTTGCATATGGTATATTTATTTAATAGTTAAACAAATTCGATGTCCTGGCAGGGTTGACGCGATTGCAAAACAACTCTATCAAATAAGCAATTTTCGAATTTTAAAAAAATATGATTTTTTAGAAAAACTAGCAATGCGCAAAATAATATTAAAATACTTTTAGCTAAATGTCGAGTGTTTCTACTTTACCCGAGATATACATTTTTAAATATACATTCAGCTGGTAAATTTAATTGTATTTTGGGTCAAACATAAATTTCTTATTTACCCAGTCTAAAAAAAAAGTTAAGGTCTTAGAGACTTGCCCTTTAAAATTTTCAATTTTGGGGTCTGACTCCAAATTCAAATAGTTTGACCCATCAGGTAAAGTTCAAGACATTTCAAGGTCAAATCGAACCAAATTTGATGGGGGTAAAAAACTTGACCCCCCCTTTTTTTATTCGTTAACTTTCCGGGGGCAACCTGCCCTTAAGCTACGGAAAAAGGGAAAAAAATAAGTATGCACTTTTAAAATTTGTTCATTAATTTGCGTTGACTGAAAATACCGATCCTCCCCAAGTTCCGAAAGACTTGAACAAAGAATCTATGTTTGGGTGCTGAGCCCTGAATCAGGGTCATTGACCCTTTCAGGTCAGGGTAAAGAGGATGTCAAAGATGAAAATTAATTCAACTAAACATAAAATTGTATATTTTTTAAATCGATGAATTTTTGGTCGGTTTGACCTTGGGTCATGGTCCGAAATATTTAAAAGTCAAATCTGCCAAATTATAATTTTACAATTTGACCAGAATTGGGACTCATCATACATATATACACTTTTTAAATTAATTACGAATTGCAGATTTGACCTTAAATTTTGGGACCCTGACTAAGAATTAAATTTGGTTTTGGCGACCCCAAAACAAAAAGGGTTATGGTCAAGTTTTTTCGGGAACCTTATTTTTTTAGGCTGAAATTTCAGTTTTAGCGTCCCAAAAAAAAAAAAGGGCCATGGTCAAGTCTTTCAACCTTCAATTTTTTTTTTTTTTGCTGTGTTAATACCAAAATTGTAGCTTGTACCTGCGCTTAGTCAGGTGGCTGCCAGCTCTCGACTATTGGTTTTTGTTTAAACTGCTGTGGGTTTAATTAAATGTTTTTGAACTCTTTTTTAGGTCCAGGACCGAACCACATGAATTTTTTAAAATTATAATATCTAAAGACGATTTGATCGGATTATAGTTCCTCTTCCAGAAATTGATTCGACCTCGACACCCAAATTTAATGTAATTTAAAAAGGTTTATCAACGTCTACTTATTTTTTCAACTAAAGTGTTTATTTTTTTCACATGGGCCAGAATTTATCAATTATTGGCATTTACTGAACTCTCTTTATTTCACTCTGTATATAACGGGATTACTTTAAAAGCGTTGCGTGCTGCTTTTTCACTCTCACTCCATGTTTTTTCTTTTGTAAATGTCCATATAAAATACTTTTTTTAGAAATTATGCAAATTTGATTTATGACTTACCAACATTGAAATTATCACGATATAAAAAACCGTAAAAAAATAAAGTTTTCTTAAGACCTTCTATTGTTTTTTTTTTTGAAAACTTTTAATTTTTGTCGGTATGACCTTTAAGCATATATTTACTTTTTAAAGGACAGTGAAAACACAAAAGGAAAAACATCAAATATAACCTTTTTTTCCACCTCACCTGATTGTTTGGCGGAAAGGATATGTCCCCCCCACCAATTTGCACCATATATACTTTCCTTTGTTGGAGTAGACATTTTTTAACAACAGAAAATAATTTGGGTTTTGGGGTTTTTTATTTTTAAAGAGGAAAATTGGGAAAAAAAAAAAACAAGTAGTAAAAAACAAAATTTATTAAACCTAAGTTAAATTTTTGCCACTCAAATTGTGTTATTTTTCTGTCAATTTTCCTCATTTAATAAATAGGTCAAAAAAATTATTTTTGCCATTATTCAAAAATGGCCCTCCAACAAAAAAAAGGTATAAAAGTTTTTGTAAGAACTTTGAAATCTATTAAAGGTTTTGAAAATGATTTCCATTAAAAAAAAATTTTTTAAATTTGCTGCAAAAACTGGCAACCCCTAAAAATTTTCGATTTTTTTTAATTGGGTTTTTTTCAAACAACTTTGCTTTTGGAACTAATGCTCTAACTGTTTAAATAAAAGAAATAGCATATGTCAGGTTTTAATAAACTGACCCTGTATACAGCAGACCAATAAGGCACGTAGAGCGAGAGAAAAAAATTATATTTGGATTCCGGCAAGGCTGCTCCTAGTAGGTATATGTTCCAAGGGTAAGATTGTCTATTTTTAGTGTTGTTAACAGTAACACAGTAATGTCTTCTTTTCTTTTCTTGACTTTATAGTTTTACTAATAATCCTTAATAAGGTGAAACGCGGATAGATGGGCGAAAGAATAAAAAGTATAATTTTGAATTTCAACCCCTTAGTTGTTTTCTCGGCATATAAATTATACTCTAGGCATTAAAGTAGTTACAATAAATGCGGTAATAAGTCCCTTGCACATATTTTTGTATTGTTTTGATTATTACTCCTTATACCTAACAAAGCTTAAAGCATTTCAAATACACCGAAACAACATTTGGGTATTTAAATACCACGTAGCGTCACAAGGCATCAAAAAATATATGCAATGCGATCGTTTCACTATGCCGGCACAGGCGACGTTGCCACATTTTATGTAAGGTACCCACCAAATGTTTAAAATTTACATTTACCAAAAATTTATTAAAGTTATTGTACAGGGTGTCCCAAATTCGAGACTCATCATTGGAATCTCGGAAATTTAAAGAGATACGAGGTCAATTAAATGGAGGAACACTAGCTTAAATGATGATGCTGATCAAAATGCCACCTTAGAAAATTAAAAATTTTGGATACTTTCGAAGACTTTTAGAAAAAAAAAACGAATCTGCGCGATTTCATTTTAATTTTTTTTATGACCCTTAAATAGATGTAACAAAATACATTTCATATTTTTATTGCTACTGTTTCTACTTTATAAGAAAGTGATTTTATATTTTCACACCGACGTTTCGTCTTTGACTGCCATCATCAACTTTGTTTTTAAATACGTCCGGATTTTTTATCTAAATTGTAAGAGCTTCCAGATCCCAAACCAATGATGTATCGCCATCTTAGCGAGGTAGGCAGAGAGGGCAGCCCCCCCTTATGAGCGGTCGCTGGTAAACTGTAATTTGACGAGTTTATAACTGGACGCTTCTTATAAGACCTAAGAAACTAACAGGCTTGAAGGCCGGCTTGTAAAATCCAACTATACGTGATGTGATATCTAATAAAATTTTTTTTTACATCATTTCTTACTCTTAAAAATGTCACTTATAACGACAAGGGTAGCGTAGTTTTTATTGTTATAGAAAAATGAATCATAAAACGTTTTGCGAAAATCCAAAAGAACTTTAAAAAAAGTAGTAAAGAACCCTAACTAAAATAGACATAGGAGCGAAGCGGGTGGGCGGGAAGTGGGGTGAGAGGGAGGCAACTGATCAGCCAATGTTGTGCGCCTTCATCGGTCGCCGCTCGCATTCATTCAAGCTATTTCTGATTTTCATATATTTTATATAATTACTACCTCCACTGCTCATGTGAAACTCATATGGTAAAAACAACAATCAAAACAAACAATATAATCTAGGATTTTTTTTGTGTGCCCCCCCCCTTATAAACAATCCTGGCTACGCCCTTGTGTATCGCACTTATTAAAAAATTCATACTAATGGCAATTTCCATAGAAAATCATGTGTTAGAGAGAGACAAATAATAGATTTTTAGTAGAAAAACATTAAAATGATTTTTCCAAATAGGTGTGATACAGCATTGGTTTTGGAATCCCAAAATCTCTTAAAATCTGTTATAAAAAATTAAGGACCGTATTTAAAAAAAAAAAGTTGATGATGGCAACTCAATGACGAAACGTCGATGTGTAAATCTAATAACACTGTCTTGTAGAACAGAAAAAGTAGCGATAGGAATGTAAAATTTATTTTGTTATATCTGTTTAAGTAGAGTCATAAAAAATAAAAATAAAATCGCGAATATTTGTTTTTTTTTTAATCTTCGAAAGAATTCGAATTTTATAAACTTTTAAGGTGGCATTTTGATCAGCTTTAAATTGCGCAACTTTGCCTTCATTTAACCGACCTTCTATCCGAGATTCCAATGATAAGAGTTTTTTTTTATACAGGAACCTATATATTTTTTTTTCTGATCCATAGTAATTTTTATATTAGTTATTATCAAAAGTCTAGTTTTATATACAAATTTCCAAAGAAAGTTGTCTACCAAAATATACAAAAAAATTGGAGTAAATCTATCAAAAAATAAAAATCTAATACATGTGGCAACGCTGGGCAGATGCGTCTGCTTCGTGTCGCCATGGCAAATCACAAGTCGTTTTGGTCTGACGTCAGATTTAAAGGGCCAGACATAAACTTTAAATAATAATTACGCCAGCATTATATTTTTTTGATATTTAAGGTGTTTTTAATTCAAAACATAAATATTTATATTTGTATGAAAATAATATTGTTATAACAAGCTTTTATCATAGACCAAAAATAGACCTGTGTTGCACCCATTAATAAAATTAACTCACCTTTTAACCTAAATATGTACTTTAAGTTAATATGCCATAAACCCATTTACGAAATTTTTCTTCACAACAAAGTATCCAGTCATAATAAAATTAGGCCGAATATTAAGCGCAGATCGATAAAAATAAACTTTTTGTCGTAGATTTCCGTGGGTCAAAAAACAAATGAAAAAAGTTTTGTGGTGTATAAGGCTGGATTTAGTGCTCGACCAACAGTCAGCGCTCATATCGGTCGAATGTAGCTTTATCAGTAAAAATGTATGATTAATTACAGTGCACAGCTAATAGACTGGTACGCGCGTATCGCATACATGTTTATTGATATAGCTATTTAGTCTAGGAGGAATCGGCGCATAAGTACCAAAAACTATTCCACCTCAATTTTTTTATACGATCCCCTTTAAATTGCTGATGATCATTAAATAGGAAAAAAAGAATTCATAAAAAATTTGTATAGTTTTGTGCTGTCGGCAAACTTTTGTCCAAGTGGGCACACTGTGCCTCACTACGCTATCAAAATTACCTATAGCCAAGGAAGTTTAAAGGTGTAGGAAGCCCAATGCTATAGCCCATTTGATCAAAAAATGTCCAGCCCAGTATGAAAATAACTGTCAGAGTTGGCCCTGCCGATTCTGCGCAATAACAGAATTCCAAAAAAATTTTAATTTTTCCCCTTTTTGGTTTTGATAAAGAGTGTGTAGTTAGGCAACACATTATACTTTTATGAGAGCCGTATTAGTTTCGATTGATTTGCTTTGTGTGATTATATTTTGTGGATGCAAATTTTTTTTTGGATTGATAAAAACCTTCTTATTTTAGTGATTAGTGTTTATTAAATTGACTATAATTTTGTGTTTATTGTTTGTTCCTTTTATAATTTGGGGTAACAAAATGACTAGAGGTTGTATAGTTTTTTTCAAATCTAAGGGTAACACCCCCGACATTTTTACTTTAGGTAAGTATTTTTTTCTTTAAATTAGGTGTTTTTTATGAGACGTAAGTTAGGTAACCGAATAAATAATATTATATCAATTATGAATTACAGAAAATGAAAATTTCATAGGAAACAGCAGTGAGAAAAGTAAGGCAATCTTAATTTTTTTTTTGATGATTTCCACAATTTTTTGTATTTCTGTGGATTATTAAAAAAAAATAATTTACATTTAGGTACTTTTTTTATTTTAATTTTTACATTCTTTTAAAGGATCAAAATTATTAATTACTGGGCAGTCCAGGCAAATTTTAATATATACAGACCCCCTTTTAATTAAAAAAAAGAAAGTACAATTTTTTTTTTAAAAAATTCCTTTTTGCTTTTTTTTGTATTTGTTTAAAAAGAAATTAGATTTTTTTTTCTTAAACTTACTTTTCAATTTTTTAAATTTTTGACATACTGTAGACAAATAATATTTAACAGATACTGTTACAATGGAAAATAAAACCCAAAGGTTCTAAACATTTTTAACCACTGTTATTCTGTCCCCCTGAATGTTTGTTATTAGTGAAAAATAAAATCCCTAAAAAGTTAAAAAAATTTTTTTATTTTTTTAAGAACAACCACAATCTTAGGATTAGATTAAACTCATTTACACTATCTTGCCCCCCTTTTTTTTATTAAAAAATTTTGGGTAAGTACATGAAACTATCATACAATGTTTGAAATTTATTTTTTAAAAATCGTGTTTTTATTTATTTACAAAAATTTTTGGTAAAAAAAAAAAAAATCCCAAAAAAATCGCCCATTTAAATAAAGGCTGTAAAGTGGCGCCATCTATTCTTTCCATATTATATCAGATGTTATAAAATCCAATATTACACAATAATTTAAATATTTATGGTAGTATCGTTTAATAACCAACAATTTTGTGCCAAAAATAAAAAAACAGTGAATGCTTAAATTTGACATTTGATGATGTCAACTTTATAGATAGTAACAAAGAATTATGGAAGTCCGGGGCCGACCTACTATTCTTTGGGCAAAAACCGCGGGGCCAACCCCCCTACCCGCTGCCCCCGGTTTTTGGCAAGTTTGTTCTACAGTTTTGGGTTTCCAAAACCTTTTTAAATTCCTTGCCCATAGCTCATATAGTTCAACCGTTTAAGTTTTTTTTTTATTAATTCTCGTTCTATCGAACCCTCATTTTGAATTTTTAATTTGGGTTTTTATTTCCTGATAATTTGTTTTAAAACCTTGACTTTTATTTTTAAAAAATACATTTGCGACGGAAAAATGTTGAAGATTAGGTTTAGGTATACATTTTTTTGCTTAAATTCCTTGAAATATTCTGAAAATTTTTTATGGAATCAAATTTTTCCTGCACGTTTTTAAAAAAAATTCCTTTTTTCGTAAAAAATTTTGGAATTTTTGGGGGTTTTTAAAATAAAAATGTTGCCCCTTATTCATACACAGACAGTCTTTTGAGGCTTATCAAGAGAAAGATAAGCAAAAAAATGTATCCCAAAACCTAATATGGCGCCCCGTATGATTATTTTTGCGCCAAAAATTGGAGGAAAAAGGTTTGGAGACAAATTTTCGGAAAATAAAAACCCAAATCAAAAATCTAAAAGAGGGATCGATAGGCAAATTCATCACGAAAATTTGAAAAAAAAATGAGCTCAATTGGATTTACTATATGAGCTGTAGAGTAATTTGGGTGGCACAGTGTAGGTTCGTCCCACTGTGCGTCGGTCAAGTGCTAAATTCAGCCAAAAACCTTTTATTTGCCTAAGTATCTTTTCCATAGAAAAGTTGTACGAAGAAAAATATTGATCACATTGCTCGTGTATATTGTAGAGTGCTGGGAAGTTCTAAAAAACAGTCAGGGATTTTTTAATGCAGAATTCAATATGTTATTTTTATTTAAAAAAGGGTTTTAACATTTAAATACGTATATTATGTATGCTATTTTCAAATCACATTTACGTTTTAGGTCAGGTCATAGTCAAGACAAAAAAAATTCAGTTGTTTTTTTAGATGGTTATGCAATCCTTTATAGGGTGCTGATAACCTAAAAAGTCTTAGGTATTGGTCTAGGCTTTAAATATTGAAATAAAAAAATACTCGTCTGAAACTTTGTGAGTGGATTCATTTTGTAGGGTTAAAAGACTCCTAGTTAATCCCATATATAGAAAGGTCATTTACAGGAAGCCAAAGATATGAATGATGCCCTTTGGTCCGATTAAATTACTGAAATAATCGTATGTTTTATAATGGGACAGGTCAGTGACAGAAAAAGGAAATTTAAATCTTTTAAAGCCGTTTTATATACATGAGGATAATTGTAAAAAGTATTGCTATAATGGCGCCAAAAATTTACACCATATGTGTTTTGTGTTTTACTCGTTTAATAATTCTAATAAAAAAAATTTGATCATAAAATACAGAACATGTTCTATGTTTTAACAAACGAATTTGAGACAATGTGCAAGAATCGATGCACCACAACTTTCGGGGTCGATAATGTCAGTAATGTCGGTTTGCCTAAGAACATATTTTTAAATAAATCAATAAGGTTCCTTATTCGTCAAATGTGTTTTTAAATTTTAATTTACTTTAAGAATTTCACGTTAAAAATAAAAAATAAAAATTTATGTTAAATTAAAGTTTTTTTAAACCAATTTTAGATTGAAAACAAAAAAATTGAATTGCACGCTACCAGCAAGGTCGGATCATTGGACAACGTCAAGCATAAGCCTGCAGGAGGTGACAAGAAGATTTTCGATGACAAAGAATTTCTGAGACACAAGTCTGCAAAATCTAGTATGGATCATTCTTTGTCCGGATCCCAAGTAAGTTAATAAAAGCTTGATATTTAGCTAAATTTTATAAGAAAGCTTAAAAATTTCATTTTTATATATATATATATATATATATATATATATATATATATATATATATATATATATATATATATATATATATATATATATATATATATATATATTCCACGTTGAGTGTCCTATTAAAAGTTCTGGGAACCAAAAAAAAAAACTTTTTGAAATTTGGCACACGGCCATAACAGGTAATAAGCTACATTCTAAAAATATTTTGGCAAGTGCGGCGTTGCCAGATCTAACCGAAACCAACGGCAACATTGTAATTTTAAATGAAACACCCTGTTTTTTATTGCATATACGGATTCTACACAAAATTCTAAGTAAGTTTTGTTAACATCTTCCTATACCTATATCTTACCGTTTTTAAGAAAATAATTAATCACTATTTTTTTTAAGGAGAATCACCATGTTAAAAAGGTTTAATATTTACGTGCCAAATCAAGCTGGATACTAGAAATTTTTTATGGGGTTAGACAATGCATGTATTTAAAAGATCTACATGCTATTATAGCAATATATCCTACAGGATGTCCCAAAAAGTTTGCATTTTTACCGATATTATATAATGATTAAAACTCTTTTTTTTTTTAAATACAACATACTATATTTTATCCTATTTTTAAATAGACCAATAATTTACCTACAAAATGTCTATACATGTTTCTATACCCATCTGCCATCGTTTTTTAAATACAAACGAATTTAATTTTTTTCCCTGTTTTTAAATACTATCTACAGTAAACCACCGGCTTAATTTACAATTAACCTAGGTAGGCCATGGAAGTTTGTTTTTTAAATTGTTCTGACAACTATTTGACATATAAGGTAAAAATTATTTATTTTGTTTGATTAATAAGGAACAAATGCTTAAAAAAATTAAAATTTGCTTTTATTTAAAAAACAGTGGCAGATGGGTATAAAAAGATGTATGAACATTTTGTAGGTAAATTATTGGTCCATTCAAAAATGGGATAAAAAAACAGTATGTTGTATTTAAAAAAAATGAGTTTTAATCATTATTTAATATCGATGAAAATGCAATTTTTTTAGGACACCCTGTAGGTTATATTGCTATAATTGCATGTAGATCTTTTAAATACATGCATTGTCTAACCCCAAAAAAAATTTCTAGTATCCAGCTCGGTTAGGCACGTAAATATTAAACCTTTTAAACATGGTGATTTTCTTTAAAAAAATAGTGATTAATTATTTTCTTAAAAACGGTAAGATATAGGTATAGGAGGATGTTAATAAAACTTACTTAGAATTTTGTGTATAATCCGAATATGCAATAAAAAACAGGGTGTTCCATTTAAAATTACAATGTTGTCGTTGGTTTCGGTTAGATCTGGCAACGCTGCACTTGCCAAAATATTTTTAAAATGTAGCTTATAACCTGTTATGGCGTTATGCCAAATTTCAAAAAGTTCTTTTTTTGGTTCCCCAGAATTTTTAATAGGACACTCAACGTGAATCACCCTGTATAGTTTAGCATCAGCAGTCAAAATTGACAATTTAAAAAAATATATAAAAAAAGTTGGTCCCAATAAACATTAACGTATTTGTTCATTAAAAATATTAAAATAAGGATTGAAAAGCGTTAATATAAAAATGCAAAATTAAAATACCTTTTTGACTTTTACAAATAATCCTGTATATTACATTATTTTAAATTTAATAATGGTGTAAATATATTTAAAAACCCCAAAATGTTACTATCAAAAATACCTTAATATGGGCCAGATATAGTAGAGTTTTAAAGTATTTTTATTTGCCAAAAATAGTGAAAAAATTAACTTTATTTTAGATGGCTTACACTTTAAACATAAGGATGATAAGTGTTAAATTCTATATAGGCAAAACTAATGGAAAAATCAAAAAACAATTTTTATACTTGGGTAAAATAAATTTTTTGGTCCTAAATAAATGACTTATGGTACCATATTTTTGCTGCTTAATGTATTTAAAAAGCACAAATGCAATTTGTGCAGTCGGGAAATACCAATAATCTACCCCACCCTCATCATTAAATATCCATTATCATTTGGATGACTATCATTTGGTTTATTATCATCATTTATTTCCTTTTCGCCGATGCACATTCATTGCTTTTAAATTGTATCGATTTTGTAGCTCTATATTTTCTGGCTTATGTGAGCCATTAATTTTGATTGTTTACTTATGTCAATGTTTTTGTTAAAGAAAAGTGTTGACCTAACCATTACAAAATTATTTTAAACACTTTTGCATGTTTTAAAATTAGCCCTGCACATATAATAGCTATTTCAGAAACTACTGGGTCAATTTCGGCACATAAGCTGAAAACTTCAAAACCCACCGAGAAGAAAAAGTTTTAAAATTAAACTAAAAACTTTAAAAACATATTCTTACTAAAA
>JAHBCN010013650.1:79127-94907 GCA_019359885.1 Listronotus oregonensis
ATCATTTTTTCCCCTTTTCGCCGATGCACATTCATTGCTTTTAAATTTATCGATTTTGTAGTTCATATTTTCTGGCTTATGTGAGCCATTAATTTTGTTTGTTTACTTATGTCAATGTTTTTGTTAAAGAAAATGTTGACCAACCCCATAAAAAAAATTATTTTAAACATTTTTTCTGTTTTAAAAAATTAGCCCTGCAAAAAAAGTTTATTTCAGAAACTATTTCAATTTGGGGCACATAAGCTGAAAACTTCAAAACCCACCGAGAAAAAAAAGTTTTAAAATTAAACTAAAAACTTTAAAAAAACATATTCTTACTAAAGTTTATATAATTTTTAGGATCCAAGTTATCTTTACCGATTTTACTAAAAACATCAATTTCTATAATCAGGTATCATTATCGGATATTATGGGTTGGAGTGTCATCTACTAACAAGTATTAATACATTGATTTTTTTTATAATCTTGGTTGACGTTATCACAGTTCATTAAATCATTTAAATTACATATTTACACTTGTTTTATTATTTAAGTGTTTATAATACAAGGTTATGTACAGGGCCGGATTCGACTTTTTGCCGCCCACAGGCTAATATATTTTTGCCGCCTTAATATGTCAATATTTTTTGAATATCAAACGAAAATTAGCTTTAAAAAAAGAATTAACTTATTAAATTTTTAAAAAAATTTAATGAACAAATTTAATAAAAGTAAATCAAGCAGAAAATTAAATAGCAATACTTTAAAACAAACAAATTTCATAATATAAAAACAAAATATAAATTAAAATGGTAAAACAAATAAGTCTTTTTTTGAACTATGTATTATTTAATTATAATTAATATTATTGTCTTCGAACCTTTTTTCTGCAAAATCATTAATTATTTTATTAAAATTATTACGATTAATTTTTTTTAATTAATCGTAAATTTGCCGCTCTAGGCTTCAGCCTACTTAGCCTTTGCGTAAATCCACCCCTGAGCTATGTATTAAAAATGATTTTAAACATGTACTTAACTAAAATTTTAGGAAGCCTATAAAACAAGGAGAAATTAAATAAAAACAAGGGTCTGTCGTATTTTTAATTTAAAACATCTGTAGAGATAAAAAAAATATCCTATTTTATTTTATCTAATCCGTAAAGCTTGGATTTCTTTTTTAAGCACAAAAGTGTTTCCCTTTTAATTTTTTATATACTGTTTATATATTTCGAATCAGACTCTACTAAGAATATAATTCCTATGTCCAGGGTATGTCATCTCCCACAACTCTTAGCCTTCTTGTACCTGGGAGGCCACCGCAAAAAAAGCTGGCAAATAAGAAATACGCATGAAACATTTTTTATATTACTATAACTATATCCATTCCAATCTATTTGAAACTTACCTAAAAGAATTTAAATTTTCTATTTTTTTGATTAAAAAAAAATAATAGGTGCCCCCTCTATCTGGGTGTTATATACCTGGTAGAACACTTAACATTTCTCGCTCTCCTATGCTACTATGTGTATAGCTTATCGTTCAGATATTTTTTTGTGGATTTAAATATTAATAATAATAATTTATAAAGACAGTTACTTGTCCAGAATAATCTGGAGAAATTTTAATCATATTTTTAACAATTTTTTTCAAGTTTGTTTAACGTTAGACTTTTAAAAAATTTATTTTACTAAGCTATCCAATTTTTCAAGATTTACAATCTTTTTAAACAAATTATTGCAGTCCCCAATTTATTTACTGCTTAAAAATACAATTATATTAAAGTTTATACATTAAATAAAGTAAAAGAAAAAAAATATTTGCCACGTCTATGTCGGTGTTGTATACCTGGCACGACGCTTGCAATTTTTCCATGTCCTATGTTGCTACGTGTATAGCTCATCGTTTGAATATTGTTATGATCGATCAAAATATTAATATTAATAATAATTTATAAAGACAGTTAATCGTTTAAAATGATCTGGGGAAAATATTAATCATATTTTAAACAACCAATTTTTTGTAATTTATTAAGCACAAAACTTTAAAAATTTTAATTTTATCAAGCTATCTACTTCTTCTAAATTTACAATCTTTTCTATTTAAATTATTGCATTAACTTTAGCAAAAAAACTTATATAACTAAAGCGATACAAAATCGTGAAACCTATAATACTACGTAAACGATTTTTTCGAATATTTTTACGATTTTTTTTATTATTTTTTGTTTATGTTTGGCTCTTTAACTCAAAAACTATAACTTTTAGTAAAACAATTTATGAAAACTAATTTGTTTAAAAACTTAAAAGCCCCAATTTTGTTTTTATACATTTTCTTGTATCTTTTATAGATTTCGAGTATTTCATTTCATTTAATTTTTTTTATTTTTTCTTATTATTTTTTTTGCACATATTAACAATTTTATAATAAAAATTAAGAAACAAACACACTTAAAAATAATAACATTTAGGTTTAAAATTACTTTTTCATTTTTTCGCCGCTCTGGAGCGAAATTTTTGGCCAAAATAACTTTTTTGCTTATATCTCCTTTATTGCTTATTTTATTAAAAATGTGTATATAACCTTTTTCATAGAGCTAATTTAAAGTCATATTTTTGTTCTATAATTTTTTTTGTAGCTCTTTTAGTTTTTCAGATATTTGCGTTTTTATTTTAAATTTAAATCGTTTATATCTCAAAAACTACAAGAGCTACAAAAATTTTACATAACAAAAATAACGTAGTTTTATCAGGCAATTAATTTTATTTTTATACATCCTATTCATTAAACTAATAGTTTTCGAGTTATATTGAAAAAACAATTTTTTTACGACGGTAAAAAAAATGCAATTTGAACCCGCTGAGCTGAGGCACTAGTACGACTTTGAATTGACTATAGTTTATAGTAATATACAAAAACAATATTTTATGCGTATCTCGCAATAAAGCATCGATCTAAATACCAAAAGGTTGAGAGCTGAAAACCAATTCAATATCAAAAATATTAAAAATAAAAATTTATCTGCTAGACAATAGAAAGTACACTAAATATCTCTTTTTAAATTTATACATTTTTATAACCGTGTTTTCCAACCAATTTCCACAAAGGAAACGTCGCATTTTCGCAACTTGATACTCTATATCCGCCTTGCATGATGTTTACTCTAATTTGTATTGATCTGGTTTTTTTAAAACTTTAGTTCGTTTATTTAGAGCATAACGGCATGCGATGTTTTTTCGATATTTTTGGAGGTTTAACAACTACTTTTATTGCGTTCTTTTGTCTTGTGTTTATTTTGCTGATTTTATTTAAGTATATAATTTTTTTATAATTTAAATAAGTTGAGTAGATATGATTCCATTTTTAATAAAATTTATTTTTCTTTAAACCTTTGAATAGTCATGGATCTGGTCTCACTAGAAAACTTTTATTAAATTTAGTAAATGAAGTCCCGTGTATACTTAATCCAGTCTCCAGTATTTATTTTAAATAAAATTTTATGTGCATTTTTTGAAATTGTTAAATTCATTATACAGGGTGGTCCACTAAGCGCGCGTCGGTAAATAGTTACTTAACCGTTGAACTTATGAGAAAATTTTCTTAAAAAAACTTTAAAAATTTGATCTCTGCTATAATCCAAAATTATTTTCTAGTAAACAGGGTGTTTCAAAAAAGAGTAATATCAAAAATTTTATTTTGGTTAAATGTAATATCCTATGTTTTTATGTGGCACATGAAGTCTCTATGTATTCTGTATTCAACTTTAAATTTGTATATGGGTCGAATGCAGCGTTGCCAACTATAATTTTTTTAATTTGATAAGTCAAAAACATACTTTTTTCAAAATGTTATGTCTCCGCCACTGTTTGTTAATTTCGCTGACAAATTTACGTGTAATCTAATGTTGACATAATTTATCCTAAACTATCTTCATTTTTTGATTTAATTATACAGGGTGTCCAAAATGTTTATTCAAACATCTCTATGTTCAATTCCATTTGAATTAAATTTCTTAAATACAACACCCTGTATATTATTATGCCGTTGAAAAGCTTTAAGTGTGCTTTTTCAGAAAACATTATGTTTGCCTTACGCAATCACATCGTTTTGTGATATTAAGGCTTTTCCGTAAATTTATACTCAAAATGGGAAATATCGTTGGCGGCATGGCTCAAGAAGTCAAAACAATTGATACTCGTTAGCATGTCAGTGTTAGTAATTATTTATGTAATCTGGTGACATTTGGTTACATCTTGTGCATATTATCTTCCCTTATTAAGAAATATTTGGCAATTAAAATGAAGTATACACAGCAAGAATCAATTGAAATTATTTATGTTCTTGAAGAATGTTTTAAGAATTGTCTTCTGCTGGCTTCCCGAGTATACAGTGAGAGGTTTCCTGAGAGAAGACATCCAGATGCAAGATCATTCCAAAGATTGATGGATAGATTTGACAGGACTGGAACAGTTAAGTACGAAAAGCATCAAAGTTGTTAAAGACCCACATAGACGTACAACGGACTTAAGTGATTTGCTGAACTTAGGTCAAACTTCTGTGAAGAGAATGTGTAAGAATAAGTTTCGATCCATATCGTGTGCAATTGAATCAAGCACTTGAAGGACAAGACTTTAAAAATAGGATAAATTTCTGTAATTGGGGTCTTGCTCGAATTAGAGAAGATTTAAGATTTTTTAACTTTGTATTACTTACCGATGAGGCGACATTCCACAATAATGGTCATGTGTACATGCTTAGTTTACACTTTTACGCCGATGTTAATCCACATTTTATGAGGACTGTTGACCAGCAACATAGGTGGAGTATAAATGTTTGGGGAGGCATAATTGGAAACCACATAATAGGTCACCATATTTTTGATGGACACCTTAATGGGAATATTTTTCAACATTTTTTAAATGAAGATCTTGATAATCTGCTAGAAAATATACAACTATTAAGAAGGATGTGGTTCCAGTTAGATGGAGCACTTGCTCATTTCAGTGCTGTTGTCCGACATACTCTGGATGAAAAATTTCCAAGGTCGCCAGATCCGACAAAACTTGATTTTTTCCCATGGGGGTACGTTAAAGAACTGGTCTACAAGACACCTCCAACTATAGCAGCAAATATGCGAGAAAGAATACGAGAAGCATTTAATTCAATGGCTCCCTTAATATTACAAAATGTAAATAGATTTTTAACCGACAGGTTCAATATATGTTTACAGCAAAATGGTAGAGTGTTTGAGAATTTAATGAATTAATTGGGTTTATGTAAATTTATTTATGTTACCTTTATTAGTTTTGTGTTCTGAATAATTTTATTAAATGTAAATCAAATGATATAAATTTATTATACAAAAAGGAGTTAAATTATTATGCCACCGAGTATCAATTGTTTCGATTTATTGAGCCATGCCGCCTACGATATTTCCCATTTTAGGTGTAAATTTACGGAAAACCCTTAATATCTCAAAACGATAGTGCGATAAGTTAAGCAAACATAATGTTTTCTGAAAAAGCACACCAAAAGCTTTTCAACGGCAAAATAATATACAGGGTGTTGTATTTAAGAACTTTAATTAAAATAAAACTGAAAATAAAGATGATTAAATAAATATTTTGGACACCCTGTATAATTAAATTAATAAAATGAAGATAGTTTAGGATAAAGTATGTCAACATTAGATTACATGTAAATTTGTCAGCGAAATTAACAAACAGTGGCGGAAACATAACATTTTGAACTTATTTTCAAAAAAAAATGTATAGCTTGGCAACGCTGCATTTGACCCACATACAAATTTAAAGTTGAATACAGAACTTACAGAGGCTTCATCTGCCACACAAGAACATAGGGTATTTCATTTAATAAATATAATTTTTGATATTATTTTTTTTGAGACACGCTGTATACTAGAAAATAATTTTGGATTGTAGCAGAGATAAAATTTTAAAAGTTATTTTAAGAAAATTTCCTCATAACTTCAACGGTTTAGTAACTATTTACCGACGCGCGCTTAGTGGACCAACCTGTATGTATTTTTTTTAGGTCACTGAAATATTATTAGTTATATTTTAGTATAAAATAGTATATGAAATATCTAACACCTTTTATTTTTGCTGTAGCAATCAGTCCAATCACAAGAGCCAAAAGCACCCGTAGCTGATGAGAATCTTAATCAGGAGCACTAAACTGCAGAGTTTTTTTATTTAGTTTTAGATATTTTTATTAATTTAATGCGGATATAAGTAGATTCTAATGATCCAATAGGGACTTAATAATAACACATTTTTTTTATTGATTATTTATATATCTGCCAATTTTTCATAATTTAATAGAATATGACGAGCGGAAGGTGTTGCAAAAGGGGTATTTAAGGACACTTATTTTTTACCACGTTGTCGGATTGTATCTTTATATTATATTAATATAAGAGGGAATGGTTGTAAATCTGTGTGTAGAATTTTATTTCACACTTGACAGCATATTGCAGTGATAGTGAATTAATAGCACGAGTGCCATGGTTGACATGCAACAAAATAATTCCAAGGTACGTTTCACAATAATTTGTTGATTTTTGACCGCAATAAAATTTAAATTACAACCCTCAATGAAAAACCCAACCATAAATAGGTTGCCTGACAAATATCTATTGTGTAGGCACCGCACCTTTTGAAAGGGTACAGGTCCTGATTATCTACTAATATTAATAGTTTATGTTGGCTATTTTGGATGCTTAATAACACACACGAAAATACCTTGACAAACTCCAAACGACTGATGAACTAAGACGAAAAGACTCTGCTTTATATTCAACACCTGCAATTTGCCTATAACCTACATAATATACCAAAAAGTAGGTACAATAATAAATAAAGACAATTTTAAGTCCGGACCTATATGCGGGTACCCAAAGTATATTGAGTTTTACGACTAACAGTAGCAGGTAAAACGAGAAATCAACGAATTTTGTGGAACGTACCATACAGCATTACTTAAGAAACTTAGGTACCTAACCATAATAATTTATTTTTTCCTGTTCCAATGTTCTTATAAAATGAAGCTAAAATTAAACAGTTATTGGAGTTTATTTGACATTCAAGATTGATGCTTTTAACAAACATATGCCATTAATTTAATGAATTGAATGCTTAAAGGCACAAATTAAACAATTATCATCCTTAAAGATCACATTCGTGCTATTAAAGCTAAACTGCAAGTTATTGGTAACGATTTTGTTACCAAAAACTACAAGTATTTCACAAACTCAGATATTTAGATTTACACAAAAACAGACTGGGCATAGGACATTAAAGGCGGTAATATATTTTTCAATTCACATACAAAAAAGGATGTTGTGGGTAAAAATAATAGAGCTTCAGCCCATTGAAGTATCCTTTTAAATAGTGAATTTTCACCATTTAATGATATGATCACTTATGATGATGGGTTTTACAGGACAACTGCGGTTTATTGACTAAATAGATCTAGAAAGTACAAAAAATAGCCTTCTTGGAACAATTTAGAAAAGAAAATATGGCTGAAAATTATCAGCATACATGTAGGTATATCTGTCTGTCGTAATAAGTGCCAACCCAACCATGGCTTTTATTTAAAAAATAAGACTTCTGGAACAATCGTAGTTGCTATGCTAAATTAAGTATTTTAAAAGGTTATTTATCGCGTGTATATCGATTAGGTCGCCTACCAAGTATCCAGTTCCAAGATGGCTTTCTTTTGCGTTTTCTAGTTCTATTTTCTAGTCAATGAACTTCAGCCATCCTATAAAACCTATCAATATGATTAGGGCATAGTCAAAATTCACTATTTAAAATGGTAAACTAGGTGCGATTGAATCCTCTTTTCTTTGCTGAACTGTCAGTCTATAAAGGTTATTTAAAAACTTTCAAATATTTATGATGGATTTGCTTAGAGAAAAGAACCAGGAAACCATGTTTGATTGGTAATTTTTGTCCAAAATTTTGTATAGAAAAAAAAAACATATTATAAAAATAACAGTTAACACTAAACATTTATTGCATCTACTTGGTGTTAGGTTAGTGACTCTTAATGCTATTAAGTATAAATTAAAAAAAAAACAATTTTTAGATAGGTATATTATAAAAAAATATTTTGATCCAATATAGAAATTTGTGACACATTCTAATATGTTTATTAATATAATAATTATCAAAAATCACGCAATCTTCAATTATGTTATGATTTGTTAATTGTAGTTATTTTAAGTATTATTGGTTCCACATATTGAAAAATAAGAAATTGTATGAGTAGAATTTAAAAGAAAACTTTTTTGTAGTTTTTCACTTTAAAACTAATTGTATTCTAATCATCCTGCTTCATTACATTAGATAAGTATATTGGCAATAAGTATTTTGCACATTTATTTTACAAATAATAGTAAACCAAAATGATGTGATAAAAGGATTTTTTAATGAGACTTTTACGTTAGAATTTATGAGAATGACTTTAACCAAAGGACTGGTAAAGCTTTAAAATTTAACTCATTTTGGTTAACTATCATTTTCATTTAAAAGCAGTTTTAAGAAAAAAAGGGAGAGTGAAAGGATATTTGCAAGGACGCATAAGAACATAAAGAGTTTTATTGACAGTCGATAACAACCTAAACCTGTCAGTACAACTGTTATACACAACTGTTATAGTAGGAGAGCTGGTTGGCATTTCTGAATAGGTATGTAAGTATTTGAGGCATTATAAAAAATTGTACAATGATTCATTTATAATATCTAAACACAAAAATACATACCTGGTTGAAATATAGCGGAATAAACCGGCACTTTGAGATTTTAACAGAGTAATATTCAATGAGCTGATAGCATAGATAGAGAAATCATTTTATTTATAAACGCAATCGAGAGCTGCGCCCAACATGTTTTTGTTTATTATTGGCGATAGAATGGTACAAGCATAGTTTGTACTTCCTCTGAAATGATAATCCAGTAATCATATCCGTCACTTTTTACACTTGGCACTGCCTTACCATTTTAATTTATTAAAAGTACTTACACCAAACTAAAATTTACACAACTGTCACAAAAAATAACCCAAAAACAACAGGAAACATTCATACTAAAACGCCATATTGAATGTGTCATCTGTCGAGCGAAGACGAAGGTGGCCGAAGTACAACGACTATTAGTCGTTGGTCGAAGTACGCCTCTACGAAAAATGCACTTTTGTCACGTTGTCGCGCCTTTATTAGTAGCTGTCCAAAAAAAATATTATTCACAGTTTAAAATACAATAGTAAAGCTTAATTTAATGTAATTTTAAGAACAAATTAGGTACAATTTAATCATAATATACTATTAAGTAAATAAAACAGAAAGATAGTTGGCAGCCACGCTTTACGACAAAATAGTATCTGTAGTAACCATTTTTTCGGGTTTTGGTGGATTTTATTGTTTGAGTAGTTCAAGTTTGAGTTCATTCATCGCTAAACAGAACCTTAGAATGTGCGTTCATGATGCCACGCTTATGCCAAACTGATGCTTTCTCCAGTTAATCTAACAGCTCATTGGTAATATTTATATACAAAAGGAACTATGGACAGATCATTTCGCTGGAGCATTCTACCTGCCAGGTGATCAAAAACAGTGCGAATGAACAGCGGTATGGGTAAGTTAAATGGCAAGAGAATATCGGACAGTGTTTCAGCTGAAAGGCGTTGTGATTGAAGCTTAAGTGGAAATTAATACAAAATTAATTAAATTAGTCACCAGAGGATACATGAAAAATGTTTAATTTACTGACTTATATTAGGTATTAAAAAAAAAACAAAACTTACTATAACATTTTTTATTTATAAGTCATTAACGATAAAAAAAGGTATTTATCTCTTCTTCAAAATATGTATTAAAACTTCATGAGTGCTGTAAATCACGTGGTTTGACGGAAGCTAAATGCATAGCAACGCCTTTCAGCTGAGACAGTGGCCAATATACACTCTCTCTTTCACTTCAACCTACCCTATACCTCTGTTCACTTGCACTTATGTATTACGTTTTTGATCACCTGGCAGGTAGAATATATTAGCTGTCTCTTTGACAATGGTTCCTTCTGTATGTAAATATTGCTCTGTTAAAATCTTAAAATGGCGGTTAATTGCCGCTACCCTTTAGCCAAATCTGCATTTTTGTGTTTAGTTTTTTTTTGGATTTCACTTAAAAGATTCGTAAATCCGCCGAACGAAATAAAAAAAAATATTTCTTTATTTAAAAATAGGTAGAGCCACACTTTTTATTGGTCATACAATATAAAGAAAATTCCGTTCTAAAATAATGCTATTTTATTAATTAGTAAACTCACACACACGATCGTCAATTGTGTTTGCAATTTTTAATTTTAAAGGACGTAAGAAATGCTCCTAGTTTGCTAAATAAAACAATTCAATTATAGCCCAGATATGGTTGTGCAAGTCGAAAGAATGATTTTTGAATAAGACATACAAAAAAGATTTTTGTATCTTTCAACTAAAGTTGATAAAACTGCTTTTAAATTTAGGTCATTGGTTATTTGACCAAATATTTAGTTATTGATACCACTGTAGTTTCACCACTTTTGTAAGTAATCCCAGATATTTTGCTGTACTTTTTTAAATTTTAGTATTTATCTAACAATGTTTATTAAAGATTTGTTAATTTATTATTGTAACAGAGTATAAATAAAATTAAATAAACTTTATAATATTGATATAAGTAGTTTTGCTTTTTCCTTGTAGGTAAGTAAATATTCACCTTCCACTCTTCACATTGTAGATGTATTTTCTTTAATTGCCTAGAAGATCACCGTAGATCAAAGAATTGAAACGTTAATGGGAATATAAGAACACAGTAGTAGGTTGGCAATGTATTTTTATTGAGAGTTATATAATATTCTGAAAAGAGTGTCAAAAAGATCATATGTTTTGTGACCTGACGCACCCGAACATCGTATTATTGCAGTCGATTTTTCTTGAATTAAATAAGAGTAAAAATGTAAACTACACGTTTTCGCTGGCGTATTGGCATTGTCTTCTATGGCACGACACAATCTTAGAAAAATGTATGTCAAATCACGGGAAACAATGTTCCAACGATTTGCTCTTAAAAGGGTGGAGATTCTCTACCGCCAACTAGCCACAGGAGGTACTTATCTGCCAACGTAAGTCAAAAACCTATTGCCAAATCTTACTAACTGTTTTTATGTATTCTTCTTCTTTTTCCCTGGGGGCTCTTAATTTACTACCGGAGACAGCGCAGTCCTCATGGCTTTTTGTGCCTAATCTCCCATTATTTTTTATACCAATCCTCCCATTAGTCTTGTTCCTTCTACAAGGCTATATAATCCCGAGACAGGTTGGTTGACATATTCCAGTGGGCTCATTTTCGGTTGCCCAAAGAATGCCTGTCTTTTCTGATTCAGCACTTCACATTCGCATAGGATATGGTAGTCTGTTTCTTCCTCCTCGTCACAGATTCTGCAACTTGGGTCCCCATTGTATGAGCCTATCTTGTGTAGGTGTCCTCGAAGTCTTTTCCTACTTTGTCTGAGTGGTTCTTCCTTCGTTCTTTTAGATGGGTCCCGCATGAAGCCTTATCCATATCTTATTCTACTAATGCTCCCCCAATATTTTTCGTGTTTTTTTCGGATCCATTTCCTGGTTTGCCCTCGTGCTGTGGTTTTGGTCACTCAAAGGGCAGGTTCTGGTCCAAAGTATGGTGTGGATGATCCCTGTCTCGTTAGTTTATCCGCTTTTTCGTTGCCTTCTATTCGCGAACGTGCTGGTACCCACAGGAGAGTTATTCTGTTGCGTTTTTCCAGGACTGTTCTTTTTGGTATACCCATGTCAGCTTGGACGTTATCTTGGGGTTTACTAGTGCCCCTAGTGATGCCCGCCTCTCTGCTATTATGCAGATCTCGCTTGTTTTTATAAGCCCTCCTGTTATTTTCTTATGCACAGCGCAGTAAAGCATATAATTTCGTTTGAAATACAGAACTGTGTGTTCCTAGTGTAATGGAGATTTGTGAATTCCTCATTTCACTGTACACACCCGCTCCAGTTCCCTGCTCGTTTTGGATCCATCTGTATACCAGATGATGTCTCCAACCGTGCTGGGGAGATCGGGTTGTTGCAACTTACTTCGATCTGAAATTTTTACCTCGAAGTTTTTGTTAAATTAGTATTGGGGAATCATCTGGTCTGTTCTCTTGTCCAGGATGTTGTAACCAACCTGAATTTTTATGTCCCAGACTAGCGTAGACACCAGTTGGTTTTTGTTGCAGATAGAGTTGCCGCGAGACGAGACGAGACGAGATAAAGCCTTGTCTCGTCTCGTCTCGAAATTTCGAGATAACATATTTCGGGACGAGACGAGACAAGGGTCGAGACGAGACGAGACAAACGTTTGTCTCGTCTCGTCTCGTTTTATCTCGTTTGTCTCGAGTTGTTTTGGTTTACTGCAATTAAATTAATTTCAATATATAGTGCATTAGTAATGTATAGGATAATTTCAATAAAAATTAGTTCGAAAGTTTAAGAAAAATGCTTGGACCCGTCGATTTTTATTTTTAGGTACATGTTACACATTTTTTAAACTAATTTTTATGTCTGCACAGTGCACAAGGTGGTGATAAAAAGACATATTTTTTACATGGAACACACATATTTTATCATTACATTATTAATTCCAATGTTTAATTCTAGAAATATTCATTCTCAAATTTTTTTACCAATTTTTAACTTTTTCCATAATAATTAAGTATACCCAAACTATCCTAATGGCAATATTCTTATACCTACGTAACTTCCTGGGTATAGAATATGAAGTAGGTATAGGAATTTCTAGAATTGAATAAATAGAATCCAAAATTGTAAAAATAAGAGTAGGTATATTTATTCTATTTTAAATTAAAAAAAACTTTTGTAGCACCCTAATACTTTATGGACGTGCCCTGTCTAATTCAAAATATCGTTAAAATTTAACATACTATTTAACCATATACCTAATACTTACATAAGCACATTATCTACAAATCTTATATTCAAGGCATATTAAATTAGTTACTCCTCGCCATCGTTGACTCATCCTATACACTATATACCTACAAACTAATTGCAAAATCTGCTGCAAACTGGTTTGTATTTTAAGAAGAATGTATTGTTTTTAGTTTAAATTAAAACTTTTTAAAACATAATAGCGGCATATACCCAACTAATAGAAAAACATGCAAAAACAACCCTCTGCATAGGCACCTAATGAAAAACATTTGAAATAAACTGTAGAAGCAAAATACGTGAAAAATAGGGGCTTTTCCATTTATGATGTATTTCTTTTTTGGAACACCCTGTATAAATGCTTATATTTTTTTAAAACACGCCTTGTAAAATAAAAGTTGATGTGATTGAGCTTTTCTTAAAATTGTGTAGTTTTCTTGGTGATTTCAGACTTTACGGACACCCATAATATGCAACTAAAAATAAAAAAAAAACCTAATAATTTGTTTTTTTATTTAAAATTAAAATATAGAACATTTAAGTATCATAAAAATTTTCACAAGATAGAAAAAAAATCTAAAAGATAATGGAACATAAGTCATAAACTCTATTACAAAACACAGGTAAAATGTTTTTCTAGAAATTTTTCTTATAATTATACAGGGTATTTGAGCAATAGTTTTAGTATATGCCAAATCTTTAATAGCAGTTAGATTTTGCAAAAAAGTCTCTATAAACCTAAGTCCGGATATGCATCGTTTCGAAATTGAAAATACGCAGGGTCCTAAAGTTAAAAAGAAGCTTTAATTGTACAGAATTTTTTAAAACAATTATTTTAATAAAACAACTTAAAATACAACTTTTTCGTTATTTGAGTTTTTTTCGAGAGAAAAAGTAAAACTCCTACTTTTTAAAAGGGTATAAAAAAGAATCGATTTTAATTTTTTTCTTGAAAGCAAAGCAAAATTTAAACAAAAATCAAGAGACAAAATAGTTGTATTTTAAGTTGTTTTATCAGGGGTAATACCAAGAGTGCTTAAAAATTACCGATAATTTTTCACGATAGCGTGTTTTCTCATAATTTCACGAGTCCAAAGGACGAGTGAAATTTTTAAAGAAAACACGCATAAGTAAAAAATTATCTGGTTAATTTTAAAGCACGAGCGGTATTTAGGGAGAATATTTCACGAATCAAAAACGTAGATAAAGTTTATTAACTAAAAATTAAATATTAATTTAAAATTTAACAAACCGTCATTATTATTTAAAAATTTCGTATTGTCAATTTGACAGTAAGTGGAAAAACCACGTTGCCTAGACGACGTGGACTTTCCACTGTAATTTTTCCATGATACCACTTCTCTTATGGAAAAATATGTACATGAGTGAAATATTCAAAATTATTAAAAAATAATAACACCACAGGCTGATATACTTTTTAAAGCAATTAATTTCAGCTTTTTTTAAGACCCTGTATTTCTGAAACGATGCATTTCTTAACCTATGATTATAAAAACTTATTTTTGCAAGATCCAACTGCTGTCGAAGTTTGTAACACTAACGGCCGAGTGATGATCGCGTTGTTAAATTTAGCAATGGACTTAGCAATTGTTAAAAGCTAACAATGGTTTAGAATGTTTAACAAAACATTATTGTCAGTGTTATTCAATGATTTTAGTACGTAACCTGTCAAAATCTGACATTTTGTTAAACATTCTAAACCGTGGTTAACTTAACAATTGTTAAAATTTAACAACGGTTTAGAGTGTTTAACAAAATGTCAGATTTTGACAGGTTGCCTACTAAAATCATTAAATAACAGTGACAATGACGTTTTGTTAAACATTCTAAACCGTTGTTAACTTTTAACAATTGCTAAGTCCATTGCTAAATTTAACAACGCGATCATCACTCGGCCGTAAATCTTAAACAACCTGTATAATTCTTAAGAACTAGAAATATATTGTTGGAGATTTATTACACTTAGTTTACTTAAGTTTTAAGTCATTAAAATTTTTCGAGATGTCTCGTCTCGTCTCGTCTCGAGCTTGTCTCGAAGGATTTTATCTCGTCTTGTCTCGTCTCGAAATTCGAGACAAAATGCTTTCGAGACGAGACACAATGGCTTCGAGACGAGACGAGACGTCTCGTATCTCGTGTCTCGCGGCAACACTAGTTGCAGATAGAAGAAGCCCATTCTTGCCTCTCCCAAAATCTTACTAACTGTTTTTTAGGTATTAAAATAAAATAATAAATAAGTGAAACAGAACATTTGAATTTAATTTTATAGAATAAATATTATACCTCATAATGGGGAAATTTCTCGTGAAAAAAACTACTGCATTCAGAGAATGTCGACCCTTTATGGGCAAATCGTTGAGACAATGTCTTTCGTGATTGGACATATGAGACAATGCCAATACTCGTTCTGTTCTGACGCCAGAATTAAAAACAAAACATGAACTTTAAATGATAATAAACCCAAAACCAATTTTTTCCGAGAGGAGATATTTAACATAGACATCAGAAGAGACTTAACATGTTTTTGATACAAAATAAATTTTATGCAAGGCACCCATTGTTGAGAACATGTAGGACATATCAGATTGTATTTCTTAATAATAAAAGTTATTTAAACTTTAAAAGTACTTCTGGCTTAAAAAATTTAGAAAAATATATTTTTTAAACTAAAGGCAAAGACTTAAAGATAATTGACTAACATATGTTGCGTGGCCTTTTTTTAAATATTAAATTTCACAATAATTTTACTAGACTCAAAAAA
>JAHBCN010013651.1:0-24100 GCA_019359885.1 Listronotus oregonensis
CACCCGGTACATTTAAAATGTATGTTTAAAATTTTTTCGCTTCGGTTTCCTTTTTCCTATATACATACTTAACAAATCACGCCAAAAAATTTTTAAAAATTTTAAACATCCTTTGTTTTAATAATTTTATAACGACGTTTACTTTTTTTTCTTTTTTGTAACAAATATAAAAAATTTTTAAAATTTTTTTGGCTTGATCTTTTAATATAAAAAAAACTAAATGTAGCGAACAATTTAAACGACAATTTTTAAAATTTTTTTTTAATATACAAAAAGAGAAAGTTCAAAACACTTTTGTTAATTCCAATTTCTAACTTGTTGGAAAATTAACTTTAAGTTGAATTTGCAAGGGGAATAATTATTTTAAAGTGTTCTGAATCCACCATTTTTTTTTTATTTAATATTTTATATCTTAAAAAAAAATTTTAGTGTGACGCACTCAGTTTTGAGGCCGCGCACGCAACCAAAAATGTCGCGCGAAGGTTCATTTTCGCATTAAAATGAAATTATAAATAATGAAGATAAAGTTCCGAAAATCAGGAGTTTTTTTTCTGAAATTTCTTTTTTTTAGGAATCTTTTTTTTAAATTTCTAAAATAGTAATAGTTTATAAGATATCGGCGAAAAAACGAAATACTTTTTTTGTCATCTCTAATTATTTAAAACTTTTGCAATTTTTTATGTGCTTATAAACGCTTCCGATACATTTGTCAAGACATTATTCCAGATCGAATAAGTTATCCACGTATTTTTAGGAGCAGATTCTATTTTTTACCATTTTCAACATATTGCTTAGAATATAGTACTATAATTTTATTTGTGGTAACGGGAACAAGTATCGTTTCTTTTAAAAGAGTCACCAAATACCCCTGCTTATATGCAGCCAAGAACAAAAATTTCACCTACAGACACGCTAGCATAGTCCGATATTTAAACTACTGAGAATTTATTTTTTCCTCTTGTTTCTTTTCCATTTTTAAAACAGTCTTTCTCAAAGTGGGATAACGCCCCTTGTGGGCGCTGGAGGCCTAGAGGGGGGGGTAAGAGGCCCAAAAAAAATTGGGGGGCTGATGTGATTTAAGGGGTGATGGGTGAGAACTTCAGCTACTTCATATTTTAAAATTCACAAAAATTAAAATCCTCCCACTAGACTACATTTATTTATTAGTTCATATTAATATCCTATTTGATTGTATAAATATAAACAAAAATATCTTAAATATTTTTATTTAATGGTTCGAACGTATTCATTTCTTGTTATTTAGTAATAGGTATCAAACACTGAAAAATATTGGTGTCTTCAAGTGTCACAGGAAGGTCCCCACCGCAGAAGATACATATAAATAAATAGGTATCTCTTGTTGCAGCCAAGCTGAGGACTTGCCGAATGCCGGATTTTTTTTGTACCTAATCTGATAAAAATAAAGAAAAAATAAAATTGAAATTGGAAGGTTCAATTATAATTCACGTTTGGCGCGAACAAATATTGTAAGATATATTTGTGTAATCCTGTATTATAGTCCGTCAACGTTCGTGCAGTCTGGAGTGCAGGTGCGGGGAGGGACAAATCCCAAAACACAGCCCGGCTCCCACCGTCGACGACTGAGAACGTTCCGCCACCGCACGCATCGCACTCGCTTGCCCTCCGCCACTCTCCCGCTACCCGATACTCTTAATACTGTAAAGTTGAATTATTATTGCTCAGTTGATTATCGTTAATTTGAATAAAAGAAAATCTTACGGCCGAGTGATACCGCGTTGTTAATTTAGCAATGGATTTAAAAGAAGTTAAAAGTTCAACGGTTTGAATGTTTAACAAAGTCATTGAATTTAAAAATTTTATGGCCCGACTGAAAATCGCTTTTAATTTTTAATTAGCAATTTTTAAAGCCCGCGGTTTAGAATGTTTAACAAAATGTCAGATTTAGACAGGTTGCCTACTAAAATTATTGAATAACACTGACAATGACGTTTTGGTAAACATTCTAAACCGTTGTTAACTTTTTAACAATTGCTAAGTCCATTGCTAAATTTAACAACGCGATCATCACTCGGCCGTTAATATCGTAATGTTGCATTATCATTGCTCTCTCCCTGGTAAGAAAAGTGTCGTTTATAATATAGGTTTAATTAAATTCCTGGCGAGACTAATATATGGGGGGCGCTACAAAATAACTGATTTTTAAAGTGGGCGTTAGACGAAATAAGTTTGGGAACCTCTGCTCTATACCAAGCCTTGTTTTTTTGCATTTGTTTTATTTATTTTAAAGTTCTTTTCAAGAGCGCCCCATTAAAATAGGTAGTCACACTTATTTAACATGTAGAACGTGGTGGACATTTAACTCGTGTCATTTTCTCTTTTAATATATCGATTGAAATATTAATATGTAATTAATATATAAGCAATCAGGGGTGGATTTACGCAAAGGTGAGTAAGCTAAGCCTAGGGTGGCAAATATTAGGGGCGGCAAATTTACTATTATTTTTAAAAAAATGTAATTTAAATTTTAATAATATTATTAATGATTTTGGAAAAAAGTTTGAAATTATTAGGGTTTTTGCCTATAATTAAAAATTTTAAAAAAAACTTATTTGTTTTACCATTTTAACTTAAATTTTGTTTCTAATTATAAAATTTGTTTGTTTTAAAGAATATAGGTCCACAAAAATTCGTGTGCTAGGTGTCCGGACTAAGATTTTTCTGGCGTATTTTTTTTTCCCCTAAACACTAATCTAAAGTCAAAATCGGGGTCAAGCAGCAAAAAATCGAGACAACCCCAAAAAACCCACACGGTACATTTACCGACAAAAACCTGCTACCACAGAATGTTTGGACTACGAAAAAGTTATATTAATATTTTTGATAGGATAAATAATAAGGGAGATACAAATGAAAATGTATCTTTGACAAAAAATTTTAGTCCAAAATAGGAAAAAAACGTTTTTTATTAATGTGATTTTTTTTTATAATAATTCATTTATTTTATTCATTTAAATCCCCAATCACTTAAAATTTGCAAAAAAAATCCAGAAATAAAAAAATAAATTTTTAAATTTTTTCCAGAGATATACCTTGAAAAAATTTTGAAAATTCGGTTTTTTGATTATAATTCAAAAAATATTGCATTTAGACAAAAAAAGTTATATAACTTAAACTAAAAATATTTTAAAATAAAGTTTATGTTATGTAAAGTTTCGTGTATCTTTTATAGTTTTTAAGATATTGACCCTTTAAATTAAAAAAAAAAAAAACGTAAATATCTGATATTACGCCATTTCTCGATTATTTGCTGCTTGACCCTCCCTATTTTGACTTTAGATTCGTGTTCAGCGGAAAAAAACTTCAGAAAATCCTATTCCGATACCCAGCACCACCACTTTTTTTGTGGGCCTGTGAAGTTGTTACTTTATTTTCTGTATGATTTACTTTTGTTAAATTTGTTTATTAAATTTTTATAAGAATTACCAGTAAGTTTACAATCTTTAATGCTAAATTCTTCGTCCTTATATCCAAAAGATATTGACATATAAGCCTATGGGCGGCAAAAAGTTAAATCCGGCCCTGATAGCAATGTAATGGGTTCATCATAACGTATATATGTATAAACAGCATAGTTTTTTGTAAAGTAATAAAACATTAAAATTATATCGACTACAACAAAAGCAAAATCAAAAGTAAGTACTATACAATTAGTGGCCTACCTACTTTTGATTCTGTTTTCGTTGGTTAATTTATTGTATAAGTACATGAAAAATATTATTACTTAATTTTAAGTTTATTTTTAAAGTCAATTTAATATTTTAAATTATTTTCTTATTTGTAATTTTTAGTTCAAATTAAAAACCGGTTTATTTTTATAAGTATTAGACTTTGTTGATGATTTTCTTACATGCACCAGAATATGGCCAAGGTTTTGAGATGTTTCTCATTGATACCATACCCCTAGCTCGTATCGTTACACTTAACACGTATTTGCCTATAACATAAAAAATACTAAACCGATTTTAATGAACTCATTACTGTTCCTTAAGCAAGCAAATAAAAAAAGAATGGTCATAATCCAATCAATTTATTCGGAGAAATGCGTGGATACATACAAAGATTTTGTATATTTGTTTAAAAGCTCTAATAATTTATTATCTGTAATATTAAGCAGTTTCAATAATATTACATACATACGTGTCGAATTGATAACCTTCTTATCCAAAGAATTAATATAGTGTTTTGCAAAAAAATTAGATACAGATATTTATTTTAAATTTTGTAATCGCAATAGGTCCAAAAAGTAGCGATCAAAAATGCCTCTCCAGGTAGCTATTTTAAATAAAATATATTTTCATATGCATAAATTTATGTTCATTGTACAGGTTGGTGACTATAGATGTTTTAAAACACTGCTCGCCAGTAGACGAACTTTTTTGGTAAAATCTGAGACACGGATTCTTTTATTCCGCATTAATTGACAAAATAAAGGGCGCGTGGATGGGTCAATAAAAGTTTCTAAACTTTTTGACGTGATCAACGGTAATAACTGATTTTTAAAATTACAATTGTTTTCGGAATATAAAATTCTACTAGGCAGCAACTACTGGTACTTGGCTTTAACTCAACTACTTTAAAAATGTACATTTTTGCTAAAAGTTTATGTTGTTTGCATAAGACTAGCAAGCAAATATACTCTAGTATTTTTGTTATTATTGCCTATGCCCCCCTGCACGAGATAAATCCAGAGGCGGCAGCCTCGCGGCCTAATATTATTAAATGTTTTTATGGCTAAACTTCCGAAAACGCCCCCGGTCCGATTTGTCTGTAACTTTGCATAGAATTTGTTTATGGCATAAGAAACATTGTTCAAAGGTTTTTTTGGCAGCATTAGTAAAAAAAATAACCAAAACTGACCAGAAATAACCAGACCTAACCAAAACTTACCCACCAGAATTACCAAAAGTAACCCACCAATTATAAAAATGGTGTATAAAGTAGATTTAAATATATTAAAATAGTTTCTTTTTAATTTAACAAATTTATTTAAGCATTGATATTAATCATGAGACAAAAGTTTTTAATATAATAAATTAATTGTCATATCGTTTGTATTAAATATTTTTTAATTTATTAAATAATAGATCAAAATTAGTAAGTACCTTTGCGTTCAATTTAGCTTAATAACATTTTGATTTGCTGTAACTTTTTTGTTTTAAAAGATATCAAGGTGAATTAAAAAACAAAATGTATGGTTGAAAGCCAATTTTGTAAGTTATACGTGAAAAAAAACCGACAACTTTTTAACATATACGCCTAACTTTATTTTTTTTAAATGAAACACCCTGTATATCAGGGGTGGCCAACTTGATTAGACCTTAGATCTACTCTTTACTGACAAAACCTTGAGCGATCTACCAGTTACATACTTCTTGAAATTTTAAATGTAACAGTACACAGTTATGTGTTTTTTTTATGTTATTTAAAGAAAAAATATAAATTGAAAATTATTTTTAGCAATTACGTATTTATTTAGTTTGAGCATCGTGTCTGAGCATCTTCCGCTAGATTAGCAAAGTCAGAATAGTAGTTGGAGATTGCTAACCTTAAAGAATCCAATGTATGAGAGTCTGTCAAGCAAGAACGGTGTTTATTTTTTGTGTGTTTTAAGTAGAAAATGCTGAATTACATAAATACATTGAACCAAAACACGAAGGCAGTTTTTTTAACACTTTTCTTTTAATTTCGATATTTCTTGTTGAAAACCAATGCTCAGAAATCCAAATCAGAGGACTACTTTGCTTGTAGAAATAACGGCATGCAGAGTAATAATTTCGTTTTGAAATATAATATTGAAAAACCAATTTCGTTAATGTCACTTATAATTTTCTTGCCACCCTGCTGTATATTATATACTCATTTAATAGAACGCGTTATTCTGATTAGAGTAATATATCACACTTTGTATTTAAATCTATCCGTTTTGTGACAATTAGCAAACATATATACAAAATAACGTTAACAGGAATACTGACATAACTGCAACAACACAGGCTTGGCGCTCCGGATAAAGTCTAATTAAACTCGCGCTAACGTGAACTCAAAAAGTTTTGGACTAGTTCGCTTTATCGAAATATTCACATTATCGAGATTATATTAAAAAAAAATTAATATCAAAGAAAAATTAAGTTAACGCATCTGTTTATTTAACTTAAAAGATATGCATTTAGTGATGAGCGGGCCGGTCTTGTCTTGGTCTTGGTCTTGGTCTTGCAGCAAGACCAAGACCGAGACCAAGACCAAGACCGCCTTCTCGTTTTTGCAAGACCAAGACCAAGACCGCATGCAAAACCAAGACCAAGCCCAAGACCGAAGGGTGCAAGACTAGCAAGACCAAAAACCGACCTGCAAGACTCTTTATTTTTGTCACTTTTTTAAATTATAATATTCAATTTTTATATTTCAATATAAGAGGCATTTCATACAGACATGACAAAAAATGTGTCGAGAACTGCCTAAAAAGGGGGATTTTTTTAAAGAGTAACAGGTTTTAATAAAATAATAATTAAATCGATCACTTCGTTTTTTAATAAAATTATCTAAAACGATAACTAGTAGATTCAGTAACATGTTTCAAAATAATAAGATTGTGACTCAATGGTCCGACAAAGCTCAATATCTCCAAACCGTTTACGACAGAGAAAACTAAGAGTACAAAAGTTATAGAAGCTGAAAATTACTTACCTATTCCTAATGTTTTTTTAATTGGGTATCTAGTGATGCCCTTACTGGATTAAAAATTTCCAAAATCCAGGAAAACATTATTTTTGTTCCACACTGTAAGAAGTGGCAACATTAGATTGCCCCTTTTTTAAACTAAGACATAAATGAAAAAATGATGGTTTAATAAAAAATATATTTGTCTTTTATATAGGAATATACTTTTTACATAAATGGATTTTAAATTTCACTTCCGGTTTAGAGGGAAAAAAGCCCAAAACAATGCCAAAATTATAATGTTGACGCCATTTTTGTCAAAACCGAAAATGAAATATAAAAACCATCTACGTCGACTTTTGTACCTATATGACAGTTCAAGAATTTCCAGCATAATATACAGGGAACGTTTTTTTTTTAAATTAATTTTTTGCTAAAATTTTTTTCTATTTTAGGTTAAAAGCTAAAAATAAGGAAGTTTTCTTGAGTGGTAGTGGATTTTGGAAAATTCTGAAATAGAAAAAAATTTTTACATTTTACGCCATTTTTTCTATAATTTTTATATTTTTAGTTTTTTACCATTATGAACGGTTTGGGATATATCGATCTTTGTCGCACTATCGAGCCACCTTGTATATGCAGAATGTTCTTAAAGTATTTGTACAAACTTTGTACGGCAAACGTTTTTAATTTGAACATAGAAAGTTTATTTGAACTGAAAAGCTTCCTAAATACCTTTTTTGTATTTGGGAAACCAATGTTTACATATCAGAATCATTTTCATGGGAAAATTTTTCCCTCTGGTTGAAATTAAAAGTTATTTTCACCCCCAGAGTACTCAGTAAACCATAGCGCCATTTTAATTTTGGAGCCACCTATTGCTTGCATTAAATTTTTAATTTCCTTTAATTTTTGTAACTTAAAGCTTCCTGTGTTTAAGCATTTCACCTGTGTCTAGCAAATTCTTTTCACAATGTTTGGTGTAAACCATTTCCACAGCAAGCTTTCCATTTTTGGGTTTTTCGCACGTTTTTGTGTGCACTTTTTTATTTTGTTAGGTCCTAAACGCTATCCAACCACTTTTAGAATCTTTTTTCTCTTTATTTTTTATGGCACATATAGCTGATTTGGCTTTTTGACATTTCTTCGACAATGCGGCAACACTCATACCATTTTTAAGCTCTTTCAAAATTTTAGATTTTTTATAAAGAGTTAAATATTTCTTATTATTTTTAACCATTTTGTAAACATAGTTCTCGGGGTGTGACACTCTCTCCTGATCTTTCTGCAAACTAAATAAAATAAACGTACTGAATGCGTATACCGATATAGGTACTAGCAAGTTTAGACAAATCTAAATAGGTTTACTAAGATTTCCAAAAATTCACATTATCGAAAATTGTTTTTGTTTACACTTTAGAATTAAAATGGTTTTATTTTAGTGTTCACATTATTGAGTTGTTCATATAAACGTAAGTTCACATTACCGCGCGTGTACTGAATACTTATTCAAAATATATTTTTATACGACTGCTTTAGAAAATGGGGTTTTGCACACGCTAAACAAGCTTTGAAAATTGTATTTTGCGCACAATGTGTGCAAGGAAAATATGTTTTTTTTGCACACGGTTCTGTCTTTCAATATGATTTATTATGGTTTTTTATTGTTATGTCAAAATATAGAAAACTCAAAGTAGGCTTTATTCATAGCAACCGTCATAGTTTTCTTGTTTTGTTGATTAGATACCAATTTAGATACAAAAATTTTGATTTCGCGAAAAATGTCCGATTCTGAAGAAATTCTAAAAAGCGAGTTTAATCTCGTCAAACCTACTTCCAACAAAGTCAAGAGATCGATATGAAGCTGAGTTACATCGATTTATGAAGTGGAGACAAGCAACAACGTACAAACGTTTTCCGAAAATGTTATAAGTTGGTGTACTGAAGAGCTGTCGAACAAATACAAGTCTTCAACATTATGGAGCACCTTTTCCATGCTAAAATCAACCCTGAGGGCAAACCAAAAATACGGATATTGGGAAATACCAGAAGTTGCAGGCCCTAATAAAAAGAAAATCAGAAACTATGTGCCAAAGAAGTCCAAAAATTCTTAGCGAGAATGATTTTTGCCGCTTCCTAAAGAACGCTTCAGACGAGAAATATTTGCTAATCAAGGTAGGCATCACAGTTATTTTATTTATTTTATGGTGTCATTTTTTATAGTGAGAAGGTTTAGTAGGCAGGGTTACCCAATTCTGTTTATAAATAGTGCTAGTTTCATAAAGTACTTACTTAAAAATGAATAAAACTAAAGACTTATCGGTATTTTTCTTGTTTCCAGGCAGTGGTGGCAGTCGGACTCTCTGGGGCATGCCGAAGAGAAGAATTGTGCTTCCTAAAAGAAAATATGACGGATTTTGGCAGCGCAATGTTAATTAAACTAGAGAATACCAAAACGAAGATGCCGAGATCATTTACAGTGTCAGGAAGTCTCTACACCATCTTAAAAAGTATTCTGCCCACCTCCACTCCTGCAAACAGATTCGTTTTTTTTTCTTAATTATCAAATGGAAAATGCACTCGCCAAAACATTGGAATTAACAAATTGGCGGTATGGCAAAAGACATCGCCAAATTTTTGATGTTGGAAACTCCAGAAGCCTATACCGGGCATTGTTTTAGGCGGTCGTCAGCCACAATATTGGTGAATTCTGGATCAGATTTGCTGGCTTCGAAGCGCCATGGTGGATGGAAATCCAGCCTTAGTC
This sequence comes from Listronotus oregonensis, assembly GCA_019359885.1. Taxonomy (NCBI): domain Eukaryota; kingdom Metazoa; phylum Arthropoda; class Insecta; order Coleoptera; family Curculionidae; genus Listronotus; species Listronotus oregonensis. The sequence continues at coordinate 9,467 of JAHBCN010013651.1, forward strand.
GCCGAAAGTTATATAGATGACTCGCTTAGTAATAAATGGATGTTTCAGAGAGGATCTCTTCCTCTGTGTCGTCTGTTGCGGCACAGCCACAACAGCAATTGAGTAATGAAGTGCCGCAAGCAAAAAACTGCAATATGCCGACGACAGAGAACTGTGAAGTAAGGTGCCAGAAAATGTTGTTCCATCGTTAAAAAGTCGATCAACAATGCGGACGATCTCCTGCAGAAGTAAACATTACAATTAATATTTTAAAATAGTTTGCGAAGTTTCCTGTTTGCTAAATTATAGTCTGTAGTTTCTGTTTTCATTATTTTTGTTTTGCGTTTGTTTTTAAAATAAAAATTTACACAAAAAAATGTTTTTTTTATTTGCAGTCGTATAAAAAGTATCGTAAAAAACTCGTTAGAAAATTCTCTTCTTGCACACTCGCGAGATTTGTGGACCTCGACTTCGTCTCGGTCCATCAATTTGTCTCGCCCGTGTGCAAAGAGTCGTTTTCAAACCTTGTTGTTTAATATACTATTTTAGCATATTAATCCTTTCAAGGATACTAAACTTACGAAATACGATTTCAACTAGGTATAATATTACCTATCATATTAACATAACAATTTATTTTTTTAATGAAACGTCAAATATGACAATGTGTGCAATAATTGTCAGTTAAGGCACACCATGAGAAAATTTTAAAATTCTATATTTTTACTAATTTGTTAAAAACGGATAGATTTAAAAATAAAGTGTGATATACCTTCTTAATCAGAATAACATATTGTATTTAGTAAATATATAATATAAAGGGTGTCCCATTAAAAAAATAATAATAATAAGTTGGGCGTATATGTCAAAAATTTATTGGTTTTTTTTCCACGTATAACATACATTCTGTTTTTTAATTTACCTTAATATCTTTTTAAACAAAAAAGTTACAGTGAATCAAAATGTTATCAAGCTACATTGTGTATGGTGTTCTTAACATTTTATCAGTATGTACAGGGTTTTCCCTGTACTAGGCACTTTTTAAATCTTATTTTTGAAGATAGAAAAATAGTGTTTATATGAAAGTTACAGAATTTTTTCATAAAGATTAATGGCAAGATAGAAAAACAAATGATGATCGGAAAATTAACAAATACTATCACCCTCGTTCCTAAATGGAACACCCTGTATATAATTGGTACCCAAATCCTGTTATCTTCTTCAAATGAAGCAGAAGTAACTTACCCATGCCCGAATGACAGTAGTTACTTGAATCTAAAACTAGTTCTATGCTTGCTGGAAGTTAGCCATGGATACAACCCAAAGTTTCAAGTGCAAAAAGTTAAGTCGCGTTAGCCATGGTTCGTCTTGGAAACCAAACAAAAATTGACTTGTGTCAAATACTTCTTTTTATATTTTACTTAGCTGTGTAGGGTTGTATCCATGGCTAACTATGGCTTATAAGAACAGATTTTAAATTCAAATAACTTAATTTTTATGAAATGGGATAAGTTATATTTATTTGAAAAGGGAAATTAGCAAATTTGAATTTTCAATCATATAAGGGTGTTCCATTTTAAATAACAAAGTTGATAGTGATTGTTAATTTTCCGATAATCTTTGTTTTTCTATTTTAAACCCTTAAAATTTCTGAAAAATCCTGCAACTTTCATTTAAAATTTTTTTCTATTCTATAAAAAATAAAGATTTTAAAGGGGTTGCGCAATTATAAGGGAAAACCCTGAAAATATTTTAAATTATTTTATATAACATTTTTATTAATTAAAAGTTAGTTTTGGGTTATTTGGGCATTTTTTTTTCATTTAAGTTATAAAAAGTAAATTTCTTTAAATTTTCACATTGTCTTAAGAAATAATGTTTCTTACGCTATAAACAGGTTCTGTGCAGAGTTACTGATAAATCGGTTACTGTTTTCGGAAGTTTAAAATTTTACTGGAAAATTGTTAATTTTTTAAATTCAATTAAATTAATTTAAATCTAATTTAATTGAAATCTTTTTTCTTTTTTATTTTTGTGCCCATTTTCTAATCGAAGGAAAAAATATTTAAAAATAGGAAAAATGTATTGTTTACGATTTTCATTATTGCCGCCAAAAAATACCTTCTGCATTGTTTCTTATGCTATAAGAAAGTTATAGAAAAGTCGAAGGAGGGGGCGTTTTCAAAAGTTTAACCGTGTTTACTTCCCCACAACAATACTTAGATATAAGAATTTTTTATAGTTGCCATGTTGCAACAAGCGTAATGCATTTTGCGATTTCTAAACAATTTATCTGTTTTTTTTTCACATTTTGTATTTTTAACAAATGTTCCTGTCCGTTCTAGACATTTTTTTAAAGGGTTTTTGGCAAAACATGTCTACCACCTCGTACTTTCATAAAAACAGATAAGGTTTGGTCTGGATATTTTAGAATAAAAAGGCCCAGATCGTTCAAAATTAAGAACTATTGTCGGGTACCGGTTTTCTTACATAAACGTTTAAAAGATCTTAGTTCTAAATAGTTAGATACTTACACTAGGAATTTTAAAAAATTGTCACTTTTTTATCAAATAACATAAAACAGATCATATCTCTCGAGCTAATTCTTAATGAATTGTAGGCCACCTACAATATAAATTTTCCTAACCTTTAAAGTCGTCTAGGCATTTTATAACCGACGGTCCAACCCTTAACTTGTTTACGGTCGTCCGTAACACGAAATTTTTATTTATATTCATGGGGCTTAAGAAAAAAATATATATGAAAAAAGTTAATAGTTAAGGTTCGCCAAGAAGGACTATCATTCATTGAGGACATTTCTGCCCCGCCCAATTTCCCCTGTTTCAGCGGTCTTGTTCGGTTTTGTCTTTCTTGTTGCTCTTCTTGGTTAGGTGGCCGTCTTCGGTATTTTTAATGGGATTTAATAAATTTGTAGGCAACAAAATAAAACCAAAAATATTTTATATTTATCTAACAAAAAACTTTTAACTATTTTAAATACGGTTTTCAGCAAAGAATCAATAGACCTTTTATCGGTGAATTGAGCTAGTCGCCTAGTTGTTTTACTTATTTTTTAAATAATAAGGATGTCCTTTTTATATGTAAAATGTTCTATGTTAGAACGTTTTTGTCTCTGACAGTCAATAATTCAAATAATAAACTATTTCTTACTTAGGATAACCTACTTATAACAAATAATAACCAGAAGTGTTGTCACAAACTCACAGCTGCACCGGGAGTGCAAATAAGAAAGGACGCTCTCGACAACTGTCAACCTAAGAAAGTCATGTTGTTTTTCAATTTTTGTTCTTATTTTTATTTCCAAACCTACTTTTTTTTATCTTGGGATAGTCCACGAAGGCTAATGCCTAAGTACTAACGTACCGTGGGTGTCTTAAGTGTGGTGAGAGGGAGTTTGTTCACACGGGATTGGAGATTGGGAGGAGAAGGAAAAACTTCTGCGTGCAGCAGGTTCCATAGTCTTGACACTCTAGGGATGAAGAAAAAGAAGAAAGCGAGTTCGGGGCCTCTAACTGAACTGTAAAAGGATGCATAAAAGTTTCACTACATGTTGCTCTGATTTGAGCTGCAATAGAAGGAATTATACCGGCCATGCCTCTGAGCAGCCGTGAAAATACCTATAGAAGGCCACAGCTCGACGGTGGGCAAGAAGAGGAAGCCTTTCTGTGAGCGTTGGATCATTAATAAAACGAACGGCTCTTTTTTGAACGGAGTCCAGAATGCTAAGTTTGTAGGGGACGCCATTTTCCCCAGACATGAGAACAATATTCTAAAGAGGTCTGATTTGGGAAATACAGAGGTGTCAGATTGGAAAAGAGAAATATTTTCTGGCTCGAAAGAGGAATCCAAGCTTTTTGGGCCAAGGCTATGGAGTGGAATATGTGGGGCCAGTTGAGGTTATTCCCACTTGACTAATATTTAAATTAAATTAAAAATACCCCAAACAGGGAATTTTGTTTTCGATTATTCCTTCTGTTCGCTAGTGGGTACAATACAAGCTTTAAAATAGCTTTCAGCATTTTTTTTTCTTTTTCAAAATTTTTATTTAATTTGTCCCAAAATCTGTTTTGATTAATTGTTAATATTATTTATCATGAAAAACAGGTTATTTTCAAATAAATGGAAGACGAATGCAGAATCAAAACGCAGTTTTTAAAGTAAAGGTATTTTCCCTTCTTAACATACAATAAAAATATACCTATCGTCGTTTTTAATTTTCGAGAAAATATCGAAAAACGGTTTTTTCCAAACGACGTCCTCCGTTGGTAAACTACAAATTAGGGGACACCGAAAAACGACATTTAAAAGAGCTTTAAATTTTCTTTAAACGAGTATCCACTTCAACCACTTTAAAAAAACGTAGGAGAGCATTTGAAAGCTGTATTATTTATCATTTTCCCCCCACCTTGTTATTGAAATACGTTACAAAGCCCCAAAAACCAAACTGATGCAGAATTGCAAGAGTTTTCGAGACAAAATTGTCCTAATACAAAATTTTTAGAAAAAGATGGTTTTTTTAATTTCCCTTTGGGGGTTTGGCAATCTCGCGGTATTTTTGAAACTTCAAAAAGCTATTTAGTAAACTAAGATAATAAAAAACCAAAAAAATTTTTAGAATAATAAGGGAATGAACCTCACCTAAAAAAAAAATCTGCAGAGAACAGCACAGGTGCCCAAAAAAAAGCAAGATTTGATATCTAAAGGTCATAAAGGACTAAAAGAATATGGGAAAATATTTTAAAAATTTGAAGAAACTGCTCTTTGGATATATTTGGTCATTAAAAAAAAAAAGTCTTCACTTTACAACTTGCTGCATATTGTTTATTTAATTTAAAAAAAATCGGAGAAAACGTTAACAATTTTAGCCCGCCTAAAAATCAAAACGAGAGTTGTTAAAACCCCCAATAAAACCAAATTTTTTTGAGCTCAAATATAAATTTTTTTTTTTTAAAAAACGTCTCCTATACCGTTTGCTAAATAGGTGTTGTGAAAAATATCAAAATTATTGGGATTTATCTTTTTTTTATCTAACACAGTAACATGCCATATTTATAAACACAATCGAAGGAGCCTTTAAATTACCGAAAAATTTTGAAGAAACATCGAAATCATAGTTTTTTCGTTTTGGTAGGAGGAAAGAAAAAGAAAACCAAAGCGTAATTAAACTTTAACACCCTGTATTTTAAAAACTAACATTTTGGGGCCCAAAGCTTATATAATTTTATTAAAATGATAAATTTTCAAATTATAATAATTAATAAATTTATATATATAAGCTATGGTCATATCTTATTTTATTAGTCAAGAAGCGTTTTAAAGAAGCAGAAAACCATGTTTTTGACTCCCGTAGAACAAAGTGGAACTTACTATATAATTTAAAAGTGACGTAAAAGTGTTTTCGACGTTTTTGGTTGATTCCTAATGGACCTTTTTTTTAAATCACACGTGCTAGCGCGGCTTTGTCGTCAAAAACTTTTACGCCAAATATGGGGCCCACAGCTTTTAACTACCTTGAGTTTTTCCAAAACGGATTTCCCGTGAAAAAAATTTTAGGCTTTTTTAATATTGGGGGGATTTCTATCGCTTAGAGCCAGATGATGGAATTATCCCTGGAATAGGCTGACTCACTGGATGCCTAATGGAAGCTCAAATCACACAAGACAAGACAAGACAGCAGCGTTGCAAATATACTTTAATTAAAGTCGCTTGTAGTATAGAAATTGAGCGGTGTGACTAAAGAACATGTAAATTGTTTAGTAAAGAACAAATGTAAGACCGCTGCTTTCCATCTACCCTGTCCATGTCTTCCGTTGTGTTTATAATTGGCTCGCACCCATAAGCTATTACAGAACCAAAAGCACTACCAATGCTAATCCTTTCCTAAAAATGTGCCTAAATTAAATTTAACCATACATTTTACTAAATAGGTTTGTTTGTATATAATTTGTTTTTGCGCGCGATCCCACAAGCGCGTTAAATGACCTTGATCATAAGTTATTAATACCCTTATTGTTTAAATAGCTATTGAAAAGTTCTGATCTAACATAATTTAAGGGGTTTCTCTGGTCTGATATGTTCAAAAAATCGATAATTTTTTGTGCATAAAATGTTTTCTTAAAATGTCTACGACTCGGCGCATATAGAGGCACGAAATGGTCTATTATTACCCCAAAATTTAAAATATTTAAATTTTTTCACATAAAGTTAACAAAAAAATACATAACATTAGACATTTTTTGTTCCGAAGTCTGTCAAAAATCCAATTTCCAAAATTTTCTTTTCATAATAGTTCATTCCGTATAGCTTCCGTAGCTTACAGATTAAAACACCGCCGATTTTTTTAGTTTCAGATAAGCCAATCAGCTGATTTCGTGAAAGAAGTGAGCGTCCATTCTTTCGAGACAGGTGCCTTCATAGCGCTATAACTTTGGTTCTAATGAATATTTTTAGCTAAAAATTTATATTTATTCTTTTAAAACACTTATAAATAAATGATAAAAACTTCAAAGTTCTACCTCTTTATTTATCCTCACAAAAAATCCAAAAAATGCATAAAAATCAGAGTGTCAAACCAGAGAACCCCCTTAATTATTTAAAAAACATGAAAAAATTATATGTTTGGTTTATACCTCGAAAAATATTAAATTTGAGAAAAATATAACTACACCACTGGATTCTACGTAAAAAAATCTAGAGATCGAACGCTGTAAGAACAACACCGACACGTCACGGTCTCATATGGCAAACCCGTATAAAACCGTGACGTATCGGTGTTGTTCTAACAGCGTTCGATCTCTACCAACATCAATTTTTACTTTTGTTATAAGTGACGCGATAACTGAAATACGAGAAAGATTTAAAAATTGAGAAAAACTGAATTTGTCCTTCCTTAATATCATCATAAAAAACTATCAACCGCAAGTCTCTATCTCACCGTTGATTGAGTAGTGTTTTGAAAAACACTACTCAATCAACGATCTCACCGAGATACACTGCAATTACAATAAAATCCGGAGACCCCGTACATTATGTAGGTATTTTAAATTTTTGTGCGATATTTTTTTTTTGAAACCGCACTCCTAGGCTTTGAAAATTCATTATTTAAGTAAGTATTGGTTGGTTCTATGGGTTTAATGGCTGGGCAGGTCAGTTACTAAGAAATTGGCTTACATCTTTAATCTAGGGATAATTACACTATTTACACAAACAATACCGTAGAAAAGCCGAAAATATTATGGATAAACCTATATACAATTATACCTTATTTCTAAATGCCTGCCCTAAGCTTAACCAGTATTAATTTAGATTTAAGGTAGGAAGGTAGGAAACAAGGAAGTTATGGTTGTTTCTGTATCTAAATATTGATAAATAATTTTATGTGTTAGACATAATTTCTATTCACTTCAATATTTAGTATCTTAAGCCTAATTTAGAAAATAAGCGCAGGGTTTTACAGGTCTTTTACAAGAAATGTTTAAACTTAATTTGCCACCTAGCATAACTTCGGTCTCCACATAAAGGTACAAAATTTGGTATGTAAATTCACATAGGTAGGTATTACCTGTGAAAAAAAGAAATTTATGTCAAGTAATCCGAACAAGAGTTACTTCCTGAGGTTTTCGACCGCGCTGATTCGAAATTTGACCTCGAAACCCCTACCATGCCCGGGGTGGCTCCGCGGCGAAGAATTTTGGCCAAATTTACCCTTTATAACAATAGGTCGCGAAAATCCGGGTCGTCAAAGCTACTACTTGGGGTTTTCGGTGGTGCTGATTCAAAATCCGCCATTAGAACAACCCTACGACCGAGGAGGTGGCCTGCGGGGATGAATTTTGGCCAAAATCCTCCCTTAACAATAGGTCGCAAAAACCGGGTCGTCAAAGGTACTACTGGGGATTTTTGGTGGCGCTAATTCGGAAAACTCTATGACCGATGAGGTGGCTCGCGGGGGAGATTTTGGACAAAGTCATCCCTTAACCATAAGTCGCGAGAATCGGTTGTCAAAGTACTTTCGGGGTTTTCGGAGTCGTTAATTTAAAATCCGCCGTTAAACAACCCTACGATCGAGGGGTGCGAGTTTTGGCCAAATCCGCCCCCGCAGAGCCACCTCCGTCGGTAGTAGGGTTGTTCCAATGGCGGATTCCGAATCAGCGCCACCAAAAATCCCCGAGTTGTACCTTTGACGACCCGAATTTTTGCGACCTATCGTTAAGGGACGATTTTGGCCAAAATCCACCCCCGCAGAGCCACCCTCGTCAGTCTTAGGGTTATTTCAACGGCGGATTTTGAATTAGCGCCCCCGAAAACCCCCGAAAAGTAGCTTTAACCCGGATTTTGGCGACCCATCGTTAAATGGTAAATTTGGTCAAAATTCTCCCCCGCAGAGCCACCCCGGGCATGGTAGGGGTGTTTCGAGATCAAATTTGGAATCAGCGCGGTCGAAAACCTCAGGGGAGTACCTCTGGTCCGGATTCTCGCGTCCTTTCATGCAGGGGTAATGTTGGCCAACATGCCTGCTACCTTGTACATCCATCTAATAACAAATCAGGTTTGTATATAGCCACAACCGCATCGAAAAAACTTAAATTCTTGCTATGGGTCAGGAAGTATTTCTTTCCTTCTAATCTGTATATTCTCTGCGTATCCCAAATCAAATCCCGCTTGGAATCTGGGTAATGACGACTTTCCTGCGTTCTTGTTTCAGTCCTAAGAAAAGTAATTTGTTTGATTACAAGAAACATTGCTCACATTTAAGTTGTAAATGACTTGTCGCATTTTAACAGGTATTTTTCAGGCTTCTGTTTGGAGGACAGCCAATACAATTCCTTCCTAGGCAGTTTCCACCAGAGCAACACGAAATGCGTTTCTCATTTCATTTACAATCCTTCTGGAGGGGTCTCAAACGTCCCACTTTGTTTGGTACATTAGGCTTAAACCCTTTGTGAACTGTCGAGAAGTAAAAAAAATATTGTCTTACACATACTGTAAATATAATAGCAAGATAAATTATACTATGAAGGATATAGCGTGTAAGAAATATTGGTCCTTAGGTTTTTTAGGGTATATTTATTCGAATTAAAAAAAAAGTAATTGTCATTAACGTAAGAACTGCATATGCATGTGAGAACTCCATTAGGACCACTATGCACGACTGTCACAAATCAGAACAGGAAACTGTACACATATTGCAATTTTTGTTTGTCATGAAATTGCATTTTTTATTTGTACCTCGCGAATACTTCACACGATCAAAACATATTATTTCTTATGCAAATTAGCGCCGTTAATTCTTTCTGAAAAAGCGTTGTGTGGAAAATTGCCACGTGATTGATAGTTAGAGAAAAACGATGTATTATAAGTTTTTGTAAAGTGAAGATAATTAAAATAGGTTTTTTTTTTGCTGCGTTCGCAGAATTCTTACTTTCATGATAGACATGGCAATGTAAAATAAGTAAAATGATGAAATTACTGTAGAAAACAATGAATAATAAATAAATTTAAACATTTTTCACCTAATAATTGTTCAGCTTTTTATAATATTTTATCGCTCTCTGATATTTTTTAAATTTTTTGTATCTGCTGCAATATGCTGAATTCAAACATGAGCTCGTTTTCTACTTATCACCCATAACTTTTTAGAGAAAGGAGAAAGAACATAAAATTTAAGAAATGCAAATCATAGGCAATCCAGTGAATTTTCAAAGATAAAAAAATATAAATCACTTTTTTGTTACAAAAATTAGTTTGTTGTCTTCTTTTGCTTATATTTAAAGAGCGCCATTTTCCACTTAACTGCTTCTCTATCTGAGTAACTTGCTTGTGATATTTTTTGTCGTGTTCGTCTGAAACTGCACCTAAATTGACAGCAAAGAATTGCCAATAGAAGTAAAGAAAATGCAGCTTAAGTAACAAGTTCCAATCTAACGTCTTGTAAGACTGAAAAAGTTCTATAACTGGATAAGTGTTTACTTTTTCGATTACTTGTTACCTAAAGTGTCGCTACATGCACTTTTTAAGGCAGTTTATACTTTTTTTTTCCGAAAGTGTAGTTTCAAAATTTTCTGTATTCAAAAAGATTTTGTATTTGCGGCTCAACAAAAATTTCTTCCTTAAGCTTTGCTTTATCTGCCAGAAAACAAAACGGACGAACTCTTTAAAAAACGTATATATCAAAAATCGAGATATGGTCTCTCTCAAAAGTTTTAAAATATTTGTTAAATAAACAATTATTGTTTAAACAAATGACAAAAAATATTTTTTGCTCTGAACTTATTGGTAAAAATACAATTTTGACAGATCAAAAGAAGCGTCTTTCCGAGTACTTTCAAGCCATATTTTCAATAAATTTTTTCATTGAAAATTAAATTAAATTTGTTGGCAAAAAAATTGTGCATAACTTAAAACAGTTGCTGCAAGCGCCCAAACGATCCAGTATTTTCAAGCCCTTAAAAGCTTAGGAACTCTAGTATATTTAAAAAAAAATCAATATTCTGAGTCCAATATTTTGGACTCTACCCAAAAATTTCTTCCGTAAGCTTTGCTTTATCTGCCAGGAAACAAAACAGACAAACTCTTTAAAAAAACGTATATATCAAAAATCGAGGTATGGTCCCTCTCAAAAAGTTTTAAAACATTTGTTAAATAAACAGTTATTGTTTTACCAAGTGACAAAAAATATTTTTGCTCTGAACTTATTGGTAAAAATACAATTTTGACTTAACAAAAAAAGGGTCTTTCCGAGTACTATTAAACCATATTTTCAGTAAATTTTTTCATTAAAAACCTAATTTTAATTTGTTGGCAATAAAATTGCGGATAATCTAAAACAGTTGCTGCAAACGCCCAAACGATCCAATATTTTTAAGCCTTGGAAAGCTTAAGATCTCTAGTATTTTTAAATAAATCAATTTTCTGAGTCCCTTGTTCTGGACTCTACCCAATTTCCCAATTTAAAAAATGTATTGTAAGATTATTGTATAACAACTATAGTACCAATTTTAACGAAATTTGGCATGACATTTCTTCCCTGTATGAAGTTTTTTCTGATCAAAAATGTAGGTTTCTATAGAAACACCCAAAGAATTCAAAAATCTATAAAAAAAACTACGTCTTTTTTCTTCTCCTTTGTGGTTTATTATTATTTGGCAATAAACTTAATGCAACCACGATTTCTTACCAATTTCGTCTAGCAGCAAGTATAATTACAAAACCTTTCTCTCATTGTAATGTTGCTCTACGATCAACACTTAGCAAGATGACTAAAGTGGAAAAAATATTTTTTGGTTATTTATTTTACAAATTTTCTAGACCCTTCTAAGAGGGATTATATCTTGAGACATGTTATATAGATTTTTTTAAAGGAATTTGCCACTTTGTACATTTAACGAGAAACAGATAATGCTTGCTCTATTACTGCTAATTGATGCATGCAAGAAAATGACAATTTTTTTAGCAACACGGTTTATCGAATAAAAATAACGATTTAAACAAAATTCTAAATATATCCAGTTACAGGATTAAAATATTTTGGTTGGCAAAATGTTGAATATATAGAAAATCAGAGAAATGTTTACTGATGACGTCACTTTAAAATCTACTATGATATTACTTTAGACTCTGACTCTATAACAAAAAGCAATAAAATTAATTACCATGGCTATTGGCCAAATAAGGCAGTTTCTGATATAAGAGGTATCTATAAAGAACTAGATTACTGACTGCAATAAATTTAATTTGTAGTGGTCACTACAAACTTCATTCCATTTGTCAAGGGTCATTTAGTTGTTTTATAGTGCAGTCAACACGTTCAAAAACGTGTTAATTCGAAAGAAAGCTCCCAAAAATATGAGCGATAGCTCATTTGATTCGGAATGATTGCAAAAGTTATTAATAAGTTGCAAAAAAGGCATTTCGTTTTTTGTTAATAACTTCGATACTATTAATAGTTAGGAAAATTTAAAAAAGCTTCTTAAAGAGAAGAAAATTTCCAATAAAAAAGTTTTAACTCCGGAAGTTCCATCTGCATTATTTATAATTTTAATTTAACGCTAAAAACAGGACTTCGCGCGGCCGCTAAAGCATGGGCGCGCCCCAAAACGAGTACGCCACCAAAATAATTTTTTATACTAAAATATTAATTTAAAAAATCAAAATATTATGGTGTATTTTTACACTTAAAAACCGGATAGTATTAAATTTTAAAATAAAATTATTGGTTTTCCACTTAAAAAATAAATTCTTTGGAAAAAAGTTTAAAAGTCCATTTTTTAACAAATAGGGCTATTGTTAATCAACAAAATTTTACCCGACTCCGTCTTTATTGCAGATAAAAAAAATGTTTAAATTATTCTATACATTTTTTCCTTGAGTTTTTTTCATATATTAATAGGATCACGATGCTTAAGTTTTTATAAATTGTATATTTTCTTTATAATATAAATTTTTTAAATTAACAAAAAATGATTTTTCTGAACATTTGTTATTTTAAAATAATAATAATAAACAAAATACAGGATTTTTAAAAACTTTAGCAACATGATCCTAATAAGTATATGTATAAAAAAGGCTTCAAGAAGCAAAAAAAAATAGAGCAATTATTTAAACCTTCATTATCTGCAATGAAAACGGAGGTCGAGAAAAATTTTGTTAATTAATAATAGCCCTAATATTCCAACAGAAATTTATTCATTTAAGTGTATAAAATACACCATAATTTTGTAATTTTTTAAAATTAATTTTTAATACTTAAAACAAATTATTATCCGTGGCACATTCGCTTTGGGGGGCGTCGCGCGCATGCTGTAGTGGCCACGCGGAGTCTTTCTTTAGCATTAAATTAAAAATATAAATAATAGAGATAGAACTTCGGGAGTTTGAATTTTTTTGTAGAAAAGCTCCCCTTCTTTAAGGAGCTTCTGTTAAAATTCCTTAACACTGACTAGTTTTGGAGTTATTAGCAAAAAATGAAATGCCTTTTTTGCAACTAAATTTGTTAATAACTTTTGCAATTTTTTGCGTGCAGAAAAATCCTTTTGACTTATTTTCCTAGACATCATAAGGGTTCGAATGAGCTATTGCCAAGGAAGTTTAAAGGTGTATGGAAGCCCAATACTGTTGGTTGGCCCCGCGGCATTTGCGCAATGAATAGTAGGTCAGTTCCGGATTTCCATAATTCTTTGTTACTATCTATAAAATTGACATCATCAAATGTCAAATTTCAACATTCACTGTTTTTTTTATTTTTTGCATAAAATTGTTGGTTATTAAAGGATACTACTATAGAATATTTAAAATTATTGTGTAATATTAGATTTTATATCATCTGATATAATATGAAAAGAATAAAGGCACCACTTTACTGCCTTCATTTAAATGGTCGACATTTTTGGGGGTTTTGTATTTTTACCAAAAATCTTTGTAAATAAATAAAAACACGATTTTTTTAAAAAAAATTTCAAACATTGTATGATAGTATTATGTACTTATTACCAATTTTGTGATAAAAGAAGGGCAATATAGTGTTAATGAGTTTAATCTAATCCTAAGATTCTGGTTGTACATTAAAAAGTGAAAATTTTTATAACTGCTTTTTTGGATATACTTTTACTAATAACAAACATTCATGAGACAGAATAACAGTGGTTACAAATGTTTAGTAACCTTTGGTACCTAGGTATCCATTGTAACAGTATCCGTTAAATATTATGTGTCTACAGTATGTCGAGCTTAAAAAAATTGATAATGCAAGATTAAGAAAACCCAAAAAACTAATTTATTTTTAAACAAATGGTATTGTCTCGAAAGTTGCCTCGTCTCCGATTTTGATCAAATTTGGTATACAGGGTTTTCGAACAAATCCGAAAAAATATCTTTCGGCAACGTTTCCGAGATCTTCATCATCAAAGTTAAAAATTAAACTAACCTCATTTTCACTATATTTTCCTTCTTTTAAAATTTTTGATTTTTACACTAAAGTGGCAGATATTTTATAAACACCTTTTAAAGCCTTCTATTTTTTTTATTTTACATCTTTTTTCCATTAAATTGCGAACTTTTAAGTTCAAAGGTAGCACCATATTTGATTAAAAAAAAAAAAGGTGTAAAATAAACATAAAAAAGTTTTTAAAAATATTGTGTGCCAATTTAGTGTAAAAATCAAGAATTTTGTGCAAAAGAAGGAGGAATAGTGAAAATAAGGTTAGTTTGATTTTCAATTTTGATGATGAATATCTGAAAAAGAAACATTGCCGATTTTTTTTAGATTTTTTAATCAGCGCCCCAAAAACCTACAAAAATTTTACTTTCTTTTTATTTAATCAGAGGGACCTGTATATATTAAAATTTGCCTGGTCTGCCCAGTAATCAATAATTTTGATCCTTTATAAGAGTGTACTAAATTATTTAATGAAATAAAAGTACCTAAATGTAAACCCTATTTTTTTAATAATCCACAGAAATCAAAACATTGTGGAAATCATCTAAAAGATATTAGTTAAGATTGCCTTACTTTTCTCACTAATATTTCCTATGAAATTTTCATCTTCTATTATTCATAATTGATATATTATTATTAATATTACCTAACGTTACGTCTTATAAAGAAGCACCTAATTAAATATAAAAAATACTTACCTA